>JAUTXX010375815.1:0-13242 GCA_032273605.1 Panulirus laevicauda | reverse complement strand
CTCAATCCCTTCGGAGATGATGACGATGATTTCGACACCAATGACTTCCTCGATCGTCATTTGGAGGTAGGTGATTGGCCAGTGTGAGTAAAGGGGATCTTACGTCCACACAAGGAGTTAAAGGACAGAATTTGATGCTAATGTTGACAAAAATACGTTCATTGTGAACATGAAGTGCGACTCGTAATATGTCTCACTTACCTCATGAACTCTAAATTATCTGAAAGGTAAAAGTAAGAAGAAAATACCAACTTGTTACATTCTTCTAAATCAAAGGTATCAGAAACTTACATGCAGTATCAGGGACTGCTGTCTCTCTACTTAACGTTGCTGTACAAGTGTAATTACTTTAGAAACTATAGTAAGCTTACCTGTATGTATATGTGTAGCGAAACGTCCTAGTTCTAATAAACCGGTCACTATTCAGTGTGATGTACGACTCAGGGAGACAGTTAAATCACCTGTGGGGAAACAGTACTTATAACTACAATGGATTTTGGTACATAGATTATTCTTATCAGTCATATATGCACTAGGAGTCGATTTTTCACTTCAAGCCATACCCACGGCCTGTGGGACCCAGTTTGGCATACAAGTTTAGCTGGTGTAACCGATACCTACGACCTGCGAGACTAAGTTTAGCATGTTTAATAAGACTTGCAAAGCTGTAGATTCGATCAGTTTTATTTGTTTCTTCAATGTTCAAAGTATATGCCTTTCCACTCCAAATATAAGTCAATCAAATTAGCTGATTTGCTAAAAGCCAAATATATCATTATCTGGAACATTTAATTAGGCTTCCGCAGCTAAACGCACATTCCACCCGACCTGCGCCAATGTTGAAGTGAAATATGGACTCCTATATTAATAAATGCATAAAATCCACTCTGCACACTAAGCTGATTCATTTGCGACCAATGATGACTCTATTCATACTTCCTACACAAAATTTCCCCACTGCATCCGATCCAAAATCACTCATCTAACATCATCTGAAATATCTCTACTCAATTCACTACTTTAAAGAAAAAAAAGGCATTATCACTGATAACACGAAACCATTTTGCAATTTTTCATTAATTATTCGTCTTTTGCACATATGAGTGAGCTGTACCATATCGTTCAAGCAATTCAAGCGGACTGAACCAAGGAAGCCACAACCTAACCTAGGTTAACACTCGCTAATTTGTTTTCCTTGTTGTGGTTTAACCCCACAATTTCCCCTTGTCTTCAAAACTCTACTTTGTATTTCTAACAATAATCTTGCTAAATAATCTTGTAACAGTTAAACTCATACTTCTGCATAGATATTACAGAATCAAATGACATAATTATTACGATTTAACCCCTTGTTTTCACCAGTCTTCAAACCTCCACTATTCTTTAACAATATATTGGTCATCATTCACTTCATTATTCACGAAAATTATATCAATGGACTCCTTACAGTTCGTAAATTTCGACCTTACGTATTTGCTCCTTAAATATGTTTATCTTGTACTACAGGACTAATAAGATTGCAATCCCAGCCCAAGAAACGTCATCTAACATGACGAAACATTTAAATCATCACTGGAATATGAAATAAAGTTACATTACCTGTAAAACATCCATTAATTTAATATCATTATGGAATAAAGTTACATTACCTGTAAAACATCCATTGATTTAATTTTCTTCGATATTCATTGGTTCGCATGGCTGGCGCCTTTGAGGTACATCATCATTAAGCTTTTAACCCCTAAAACTCAAAGTATATCAAATAGACAAAGTAACTGGTAATTTCATTATAAGGTAACTTGATCCCATTATTCATTTCTGTAATGATAACATCACTTAATGTCACTTGTGTTTTGTGGGTCGTATGAGCCACGGTCCGCGACAGTAGTATTACGACTTCCCCTGCATTAAACATACATATTTATTAGGTAATCATTTCTCCTTTACTACTAACCACAAAAGTCGAACTGGAACACTAATATGTAGCACTTTCACAATGTCGGCGTGACAGAATCTCGCACAAAAAGACGAAGCAATTTCCCATAACACGTCACTGTCTGTTTCCGTCATTTTCCCGCCAAATTTTACGCCTTGTGCGCAGACGTTATACAATGAAACGTTTCACAATTAAGTAAAAGCCTCAATAAAAATAGTTCATATATTCTTTTGTTCATTAAGTATGAAGATGTGAGGAATGACACTTCCTTCTTAACTAGAAATGTAACGAGAAATTTATTAGCTGATTTTCATTTGATTGTTGAGCCACTCAGAAATGGCCGCCAGTAAGTTGAGGTCCTCGAGGATAACTCCTTAACCTGTTCCTCATACCTAGTGCATTGTCCTCAAGACTTTATATGTCTCTCAGTGACTAATGATACGATCATCATATAAAGTAAGTGAAAACCATAATGCTCTATCCAAAAACACTTCCATAAAGTAACAAATTAATAATCATGATAAACTCATGACAGCGAATTACCATATATTTTTAAGTAACATAATATACGTGAAATCTGCTACTTGACAGCTTATTCTGTGAACCATCATTTGCATTCAGTGATGACTACAATGCAGGTTATGCTAGTGGTATTGTTTTGTTGGTTTTAACGGCACCAGTCGGTAAAATACCGATCATACTTTACGAAACTATGTCTTAGAACTTCACATTGTGACGACCCTTGTATCTTTTCTTCAGGTGTCTTACATGATAGTGGATGTGATGCACAAGTCGTATCCCGAGGTACTGCAGGAGTCGCCGAAGGTGGACATGGCCGACTTCGAACTGGCCGCCAACACCTTCGACGACTCCTTCAGCAGCGAGTCCCACGTTAACAGAGTTAACGTTAACAACATTTCTTCCAGGAATGACAAATTGCCCCCCGTTCTTAAGGTAAGTTGAGAGGCCTGTGTGATATTCTCTGTTACCACAGATTTATGATTTACACAAAAGGTTTGTTTTTATGGTGTCATTTTAGTAGGCTGTGCTGGGTGGTGTTGAGTGTTTTCCGGCAGGTTCCTCACCAGGAAGGTTGACTGTGTGGTGTATGACGTTATATGGCCTATTTCCCTTGATTAAGGTTGGGTGTTGGGTTTATATCTTCTTTGGTGAAGGCGGGATGAAAGGTTTATAACATTCTAGTGTGGCCATGTCTTTGGTTAAGGTAAACTGTAGCATTTATGACACACTATTAAGGCCACTTCTGTAGTTAAGCTGAGTCTTGGAGTTTATGATGCATTTTGTGGTCAGTTTTCATGGGTTAAGACGGTCTATGATCTTTATTATGGTTAAGGTAGTGTGTAGGTTTTTGTCATGTCTCTGCTTAAGGTAGATGATAGGTTTTGTGTTGTGCTGTGAGTGTTTCCAGGAAATAAAGCACTTCCTTTTCCTGTTTCTTGGTCAAAAAGGTTCTTTTTTTTTTTTTGTCACTGGCAGAGTCTGCTACTTCATCACGGCATAAAAGTGTAGTTTGTGAAGTGTTTTTTGTGCACTATGTCATTTATGTAGGTTGTGTGGCTTGTTACATGTTCATAAGCAGTCTTCGTGTCATTGAGCTAGGTAATGGGCCCTGTAATGCTGTGTTTTGTTTCATTGTCAAGATAGGTTGCAAGTCTTGTGACTTGTTCTTTGGCTGTTTTTCCACATTCAGATGGGCTATGGGGTTTGTAACCTGTTATGTGCCAGAGACTACATAGGCTATGGGGTTTGTGACCTGTTACGTGCCAGAGGCTACATAGGCTATGGGGTTCGTAACCTGATATGTGCCATAGGCTCTCATTTAGATTTCATCTATTGATTAATATTGAACCTGTTGTTTTGGAAATTGAATGCCTTTCTGTGCATTTTCTTCAAGATTTTCCATAGCTTGTAGGTATAGAATGTAACTTTCAACAATGCAAAACAAAATTTCATTCTCCTTTAATGACTTTACACAAGGACCAGACAAAGTGATTAAATTTACTGTCATTATCAGTATGAGACCTAACGGGAGCTAGATTATTTTTTCCAGAAGACTGGAAAATCACTTGATTATGTCAATCTTACCATTCAACTTGTATGTTTAAGGTTATAAACCATATCTGACATGTATCATCTTTCCAGTAATGATAGTAATGAGTGCATTGATAGCTAAACACCTTTTTTTTTTTTTCTTTCTTTTTTTTCTTTTTTTTTAGAAAGTAGTTTTCTAAGGCTGTTCCACATATATTGATAGTTATAAGAGTTGAGGGAGTAATACCCTAAAGAACAGATTATCAAAAAAATACCAACTGGACGTGAAAGTTGATGCTCCCTTAGAGCCATTACAGCTGAAACATGTTGCATTACTGCATGAAACCTGAGAACAGGACTTCTGTCCCCAGAACATATCTCGGCTGTGCACAGAAACTATACGAAGAACAAGTTACAGAAGAACGTCACCCTTAAAGCAAAATGGTGACATCAGTTACAGCGAGTATGGTGACATTCCTACTGCAGGTAACAGCCATTGTGACCTCATATGACCTTATTTCCTGCAATGAGCTGATTAATGCTTCTTTAAGCAAGGCTGACAAAATCAGCACAGCAAACCTGTAGGCTTGAGTCGTTGGCTTGCAAGAAACAAGCAGCATTTGCAACTGTTTTCCCTTCTTACCAAAGTTTCCTTCCTTCTTTCCCTCTGAGTTCTACCTAGGGTGAACTTGTAAAGAGGAAAGTATCATTTAGTGTGATCTGTAGCTCACATAGACAGTGTAGTGCCTTTCCCTGCCATCATCTTACCCATTGATACATCCATGATTAATATGGAAGAGGCAAACGTGGTTTATGAATTACATCTCAGACACCAAGGTTTACATGTATAGCTACTGGAGAGCACATGTAGTAGCAACCTTATTGGCTCTCCTAAATTGTACAAAATGTTGGAGAAAAGAAGAAACTATTAAGTTTTATTCAAATAACATTACTCACATTATATTGACATATACAAAAAAAATACCATATCAGAGTAATTCATCATAGAAAATTTAGCACTATTGCAGAGATCCCCTTGTGTTCAGTGGAAAACATTCCCTCTTTCTACAGAATTACATGGAGAGGGAGGGCTGTGTGGACCCCCGAGAACTGCTGCACCGCACCCCAGCCTCACTACCTCTACGGTATGTGAGTTTCTCTTTTCTGAGAAATTCCAGGCTTCCTTGTTGAAGTTCTAAGAGATTTGCCATATATGAAATAAACAAAACATGCTTCACAACCTTGCTGGAGTTTTGGTACACTTAAGTACACTTGGAGAAATGCCATTTAATGTGTGCTTATTGTACATGTCCAGTTCCCTTATGGGTCTTTTACACTGATTTTTTATGTTAGTGCTCTCCAGGCATTTTTCCACCATCCAGTATTGATAGGTTCCAGGTTGTCTGTTGTAAAATTGCTTCAGTATACATTATTTCACTCTTCATGTATACTGTACCCTCTTATATCAAGTTTTCACTCTTAAGATTTTAATCTGTTTCATCCCTTTCTGAAAATTAGAATTTTCCCCATATAGATCTATGAAATAGTTTAGGATATTCCTTTATAATTTCTTTCATACCGTACTTATTTGCCTCCCTCCTTATCTGAAATGTAATTATTCCTTTCTATCTTATACATATCCGACTCTTCCAGTATTACTGTGTTTAATACATCACATACTTTCTGAAATACTTGTGCTTTCCTTTTTCTTTTGACATGGTATAGGATATTCATAATTTCTTTTGGCTGTTCTCCTTTCTCCATACCCCAGTCTTGGTACCCAGTTTGAAGCTGGATTGCTGAATGAAAACTTCATGGGCTCCATTTCAATTTCTCACTGTTTTTAGATCTTAAAATTCAAGGATGAGTCATCCTTCCAGCTACACACCATGTCATACCATTTTGATAATATTTCTACACTATTCTTACCAACATTTGACTGCCTCATCTACTATTTCTGAATAAATTTTACTTGAATCTTCTTAGATGTAAGTTGATGTATGTTCCTAATGCTTAGTGGATTAGCCTATTAATGTTCTCCTGAATCTAATAACACTAAAATTATGAAGTGTGTGTGGGTATAATGCACATACCTATTTGTATAGTATGAGGAAGGAGTTCTTTACTCATGAGCACCATCCCTTGAACTTATTCTGTCAAACATTTTAGATTTTTGTATACTGCCAGCAGTTACAGTTTCCTCACATAACTTGTTCGGTTCATCCACTAATCTCATACTCTAAAAGTATTTATTTCTTATTTATTCAAACAAAAGATTTGCTTAGTTTATTTTTATGGTCTTTGATGGCTCTACCTTTGCATTTAAGAAAGAGAGAGAGAGATTGTGAGAGAAAAAGGAGTAATAACAGAGTTGTTATGGTCTGCAGGATGGAGAGATCATTGTGCACACCGCACTATAACCGAGTTAGTGTGAGTGTGGACACACGGGATGGTGCCTCCCACACCACCAGGCTCTACATGCCTTCCAAGATGGATCTCTCCTGGCGTGGTGCCCGGGACCACCAGGATGGTGACCTCCATACTGACAGTCTTGCCTCTCCAAGGGCACGCCCCTACCACTATTCGAACGGTGGCTTCCATGTCAAGTAAGAGGCATGCGTCTATCATCTGATATTACAAAGCAGCATACCGGCACTTGTCTTGTGGTGTCACTCTGCTGGTTTTTGTCGCTAACTTTGTGATTTCTGAGTATGCTTACTTTGCCAACCTTGCAAAGTCATCAAGTTGTCTTGCCTTACAAACTTTTTGAGGTTGCTTTGTTGGCTTTTCTTGGCATCATTGGCATCACTTAGCAGACTTGTCATGCTAACCTAACAACATCACCGAGATCTCTTGTCAGTCATATCACAAAATGTCACTAATTTGGCAAGTCTTTCCTGCTCTGGTTTACCAGGCTGGAGATGTTCACATTGCCAGGTCACTGAGATATTTAGTGGCAGCTACCCTATAAAGCATTTCAGCAGTATGGTAGCACCAATCTTTTGACATCTGTGATCTAGCTGCATGCAACAGTTTTGCCTTGATGATATTGGCTTTGTGATGCTGAAGCGTTAGCTGACGACATCAGCTGTGATATTACTGAAGCAGTGGCTGGCACCAACTTGTATTGATAATCAGTTAAAGGATTCTTAATTGTGCTTCTTAGCATAAATGATGTGATGAGAGAACATAGCAAAACTGCAGGTGAATATGTACATAATTCATGTATATATATAATGAATTAACTAAATTATTACATAAGGAATATACAAAAAAAAAGACATACTTACCTTAGTGAAATTTGGCTATTTACAACTTACAGAATTTTATTGGCTGATATTATGAAACAGAATACCACATTCACGGTTACTGTACAGATAACAGTACATATCATAAGGACAGCTGAAGAATTCATACCGTCATTAGAGTAACTAAAACAAACAGTGGCCAAAACAAGAACTGATCTAGGACATTCTATCTGATTGATGATCACAAAAATGATGTACGGTAGTTCATCTTGTGTCCAGATGATGGATATACTAAGGGACCTTCCTCTGGTCCCCCAGCTGAACTTGTTCTCTACCCTGAGTAGAATTTCTTCTATGTTCTTGACATGTAACAGTATGCATATACTAACAAGATTTTAGAGTAAGAAAGCCTTTGTGGTGATTAATTTGGATAGTGTTAGTTGTGGGTTGCCTCAATATTTGTGATATTGAGGAACTTTTATAATGCATCATTGTTCATTGTGCTTTTGTTTGTCCCTACTTTGTAATGATTCATGGGTTATATTAAGGTCTGTGTGGCAGTTCATTCACTATTTCAAGCATAAGTCATGGGTTATCTTGAAATTTGTGTTGGTCAAGTCACTGTTTAGTGGTATGATGTGAATCATGCGAGTGTTTTTGATGAATGATTTGGAAATTTTTATATGACACGTACATTTTCCAAGTATATTGATAAAAGCATTATTTCATTGAAAGCATTGGGCTATTTTTGTATTCATAGTGTTTGAGTAACTGTTTTTTTGTGCAAGTTTTGGGTTATATGGGAGTTTATGATAGTCAATTGTTTTGTTGAGTTGTGGGCTCTCCTGGTTTTTGTAACAGTCATCTTTAGCTTCTTACATTAAACTAGTATTTGTTATTTTTTAGTTATCCTGGTATGTCAGATGGTTGTGCCCACAATGTATGAACAGTACAGTTATCATGGTGTTTGCAGTGGCTGAGTCGGTGGTATATTAAGCATGAGATATCCTCTGGTCTGTTAGTCAGCTCAGTTATTGTGATTCATGGGATATCTGTAATTGTGATTATCAGTTTTAGTGAAATTTAAGTCACAGTATGTGATGACTTGGTAAGACTCATAAGTCTTGAGCTATCTTAATTTTTGTGGCAGTTGAATCACTGATGTATATTTGTGGGTTATCTTTACATTTGTGATAGTTGAGTGAATGAGGTGCGAGTTATGGTCTATCATATTTTCTGTAATTTATGTTGTTATATAAGGGTCTTGATAATCACAGTGATTGTGAAAAATGAGACTGATATATATATAAATCATAGGCTCTCTTGCTATATATAATAGTTACGCAGTGACATGTGAATCATGTGCTGTCCTGGAGTTTATGATGATTGAGTCTGTGATAATGCACATCACAGATTATCCTGGTATGTGTTATGGTTGATTCAGTGATTTAAGAGTCAAGGCTATTCCATTGTTTGTGACACATAAGTCATGAGCTTTTCAGGTGTTTGTGGTTATGATAGCGATGGAAGTCCTGACCTATTAGAATATTTTTTGTTGAATGAGTGATGTGTGTATCGTGAACAGCTCTGGTGCATGTAGTCGAGTCATAGATGCAAAGAGTCCTGGGCTTCTTTCTGTGCCTGTGGTTAAGTAATTGATGTGGAAGACACGAGATATGTTTACTATGACTGATTCTTTGTGGTGTACATGCTAGATCCTCCCATAAAGTTGGTGTTTACTGCTGTCTAGATATCCAAAGTGCACACCATTTTATAATCATATAAGATAAAAACTCGTGAGTGCAGTGATGTAGTTGTTCCTCCTTGATCACCTTTTTCAGCCCAGTACTTGTAGTCTACCTAACCAAGGAGTCTTGGCTAAGGCTCTCAGTTCAATGTTATGTATATGTAGATTTATCTATTACTTATACTCATGTGTTGAATATATCATATTGATATATATATGTATTTATATATTATGTTACAAAGTACTTGATTGTATATTTTCTCTCTTGATTGTGGTTCTACTCTTACTGTCATGCACCAAGAAGCATCAGCTGCATTTAGCACACATTATGACTATGCTTTCTGTATAATATATCTTGACAAAGTTCAAAGTTCACAGAGGAATGATGGACCATGTGTAAAGCTTAAAGATGGACAACAGGCAAGTGTGTGCTCCAACAGATACTGAATTATAATATTAACATGATTAATAGTGTTCAACTCTCACAGATTCTGGACATAACCCATGGTATCTTTCTTTTTTTTTTTTTTTTAGGACAACAATCCTCCCTGTATTACCACTTTCCAAAACAGGTCATGAGGGAAGGAGCCAATTATGGATTCTTCCTGCGAGGCTATGTTGATTGTTTGATACTACCACACTGGGACAGGAAATGGTGAACAATTTTGAAAATATAAGGAAAACAGAAGAGAAAAAAAAAAGTAATCTTGAAAGAGTAATGCAGGTTATGGAGGAAGGAGCCAATTAAGGATTCTTCCTCCAAGGTTCACTTGATTGTTTGTTGCTACCACAGTTGGGCAGGAAATGGTGAACAATTATGAAAATATAAGGACAACAAAAGAGAAAGAAATAAGTAATCCCTCTTGATAGTGAAATACAGTGATAAAGTATTTACCATATGCTAGATAGTATCAATTGCTATTTTCTTCATTTGCTTGTGTTCTTTACTTTGTAAGGGTTAGAACCGTCAGTAACGTAAGACTGATACAAAGTATATACCACTAGATGACCTTCCATGATGTGGTGGCTAGGATCGCTGACTATGAATCGTGCACAGGCCTGCCTGGGTTCAAATTCTGGGCAGGGCAGTCAACTCACAACCACCTCAACCATGTATCCTGCCCTCAGAACTGGGTGATAAATAGTTGCCTAGCGTAGGCTAAGGTATATATATAGAGAATTTTGTATGGCCATGATTAGAGAATACAATTTTGGCTACCATGAAAAACAGATGTTAATGAAATGAGATCAACATCCAAATGACATCTGCAATGTGTATATGTGTTATATATGGTGGCAAAAGATTCTGGGACTGTAAAGAGCATGCCGGAACTCTGAAGATGGACACAGGTTCAACATTAGTTGTAGGGCCTCAGACACCATTCACATGTATATAATAATATTTGATAAAGTCACAGCAATGGAGATACCATGTGACCTATTCATATGTACTGTATGTCTTTATGTAAGGTACTGATGGCTGGAGGAATAGCTTATCATATCTACTCATTCTTTTTTTTGATTCAGAAGGAATCAGCCTGGAGTTCAAGACAATATAATAACTTATTATTGCCATACCATTGTTTTTATAGCCATTTTCATAAAAAACAAATGTATATTCCTGAATGAAAACTACTCCTAGAATGGAATGACCATTCCTTGGAAGACAACCCAAAAATTATGATCAGTTCAGAATGGAGGACCAGTTAACATACTAGTACCATACAATACTCCTTACCTATTCCAAACATTGGATCAAGACAAAGAAAACAGGAAAAGGGGAAAAAATTCCCTGCAGGGAATATTAAAAGTGGAAACCTCAGATTATTGGCAAAGGAAAAGATTTTTTCTTCCTTACTGATGTTCATTGGTAAGCCTTAATCCCCTAAAAATTTGCTGAAGTTCTGGAGTCATCATCATGTTTAAGTCCAAATCTATGATTTTCTTTTTTACTTGGAAAAAAAATGAATTTATTAAAGACTAACAATTTGCAAGGTAAGATAGAACCATTCTCTGGATGAGTTGGCCTTATCAGTATAGAAAGTGGATGTTATGAGTCACTGACACTAAAACAGAATTACTAAAAGAAGACAAACACTACTCAGAAGCATGACCAGATTTTCCCCTCAATATACAGTTTATCATAACTTAGAACAGTGTTGCACGATAAGTGTTAACAGCTTGTGAGCATTGAGCAGCCTTTAGTCATGCAACTGCAGTCAAATCTGCTATATTGCTCACTGGTTATGAATGTAAATAACACTGATCTTCTTTAGTATGATCCATGTATGAACACATGCCTGAGCTATATCAGTATTGCTTCACACCTGTAAAGTGAGTCATCGGCTACAGACAGCACTTGCTTACACAGAAACATCTGACCCAGCTACATTTCTGCAACAGTGGCCTTGTAGGATAAAATACAGATACTCTGCCTTGTTTATTTTATTTATAAAATCATTCACATATTAAAAATACACTTCTCTGTCCATTTTTGCCTACTTGAATCAATATAACTACATACACACAGTGAACAAGTAAGTGAAATCTATCCAGTAATTCTCAGTTTCCAGAAAATTCAGTAAGAAGATATCGTCAAGAAAAAGGTCTTTTTATTTCAAACATTATTTGTCTGAAGAGTAATAACAGAGGGAAATTATTAAGACTGTGGCAATGACCCTCAAATGTCATTTCAAACAGACAAAGAATCAAAAGGTTAGAGCTGACAATGGGAAATAAAACAGGAAACAAAAGTTAGAGCAAAAAATGAAATAAAATAAGTTTGCAGTGCAGAAAGTGAAGTCACCAGCAAAACTAAGCAAGACATAATCACAATCATCTGCCACTTAGGCCCTTTCACTGACAATATCTCAACTCTCCATAAGAAGGGAGAATTACAGTTGTGATACATGGTCAGGTGATTCATAAATCAATAGCTATGTTATTAATGAAACGAGTTTTACTAAGACCATTTTACATAGATGATAAATGTGATTGATGATATATGAAGCATAAGCTCCAACAAAATTTAAATGAAATTTTTTTTCTTTAACTCCATTCTTATTTACATTGGATGGATCAAGTGCATACAACTGTGCACCCCTTTTGTCAGTTAATCTGGCAAAGTTAGGGTCTTGAACCCCAGCTCTGCTGACTGGAAAAAGATAGGGAAGTTCAGTTCCTTTGTACAGTCCAGTATTAATGACAGAAGTTTTAGTGAAATATGTCTTGAAAATAAAAAGTTAATGGGTAATCAAATGACAAATAACATTTTGAAAGACATGAGTGATGTGCACCAACAACACTGATAAAGCTAAACATGAAGACTTTAAAAACATTATTTACTATTTTTTTCATTTTCTCTTGTCCAGTAAGGAGAACTTTGTATAAACCACCTTCAGTACAGTTCAGACAAATTACAATGACTGCAGCTCTGATAAGCACTGTAGCTGATCCTCTTCTAGCTCACTCAATTTCTGTCCAACTGCTCCCACACGTGTTGTCAGCTCAGTGATCTTGGAAAATAAGACATGTTTGTTATTCTATAATCACTTCCAAACATGAAGTTGTCCACTTAGCCTAAAAAGACAAAGGTGCTTAAACAATATGATGTGCTACAAACCCCCAAAATTACTATCCAGTGCAGCAAAAAAAAAGATCATCCATCACCAGCTTTCAGTGAAAGTACTCTCATGCAGTCCAAACAAGGCTTCCAAATCCTATCAGTTTTTTGGCTGGGCCACATCCTAAACAACTGTTAAACCTAAGCCAGCATCCATAGGCTCTTCCCATTAAGCTAGCCAAACACCTTGTTACAGTAACTAGATTTTCTTATCACTGTAAGGACAAGGACAAGTTTGCTTATGCTAATATTCAAGCAGACACACCATGTAATGCAAAATGACTCGAGAATTTGCATCATAAACTCTTCAACTTTACTGTTCAAATAACAGAATCTCTAACCCCTGACTCAAAAATGTCTTAGTCACCTAGGTATACCACTGTGCCATTCATCAGCCTCCAGTGTTGTAGCCACAGCACTTATTTGTTGCAGGTCCTATTATATAAGTCTTCAAGAGCTACTCAATCTGCCTTTGTACTGCAATAGGCTCACATGAAGTTTTACAATGTAATGTACAGTATTTTACCTACCTTTGGAAAAATGAGGGTTTTTCTGACACAGCTACTTTTACCCTAAATCCTACTGACTTGTATGATCAGAACTATGGTTCTCTCTATGATGATGGAATTATCTTTGG
>JAUTXX010375706.1:0-13242 GCA_032273605.1 Panulirus laevicauda | reverse complement strand
TATATATGCGCTAAATCAATAATGCCGCCTCCTTGAGCAATAATGATACTTGTGATTGCAGGAATCTAAATAATTTGAATTCCAAAGTAACAAATTTATCAGACAGTGTTTATCTCCAGTGGACGATGGTGATATGACTGGAACATGTTCCGTAAACATACATCCAGTATGGAATAAATAGCGAGAGCACCACCAGAACACCCAGACTCCAACGCTGTTTACATGACTGGCGGATGGAACCCGGAAGGTCGTAGTCTATTTGTCAGTGGACACTGTTTAAGAAACACCTACACACACAAACATCCACTATGCACTATCAAAAGGTTGCATGAAGCACTCCCCATGTAAAAGACTACAAGCAATCATAAATGAATACGGATCCCACAAAAATATGCATAGTGACGACACTTTAAACTGTACTGGCACAGTAACAGGTAAAATATCAACGTAACTATTTCGCCATGATTTAAAAGCTGTGCTGCCTCAAAGTTGAAAGGCTAATTCTATGACCGAGCTGGTTTACTGAGAATGGTAAAACACTGCAGTACATAGGGTCTACTGAGAGCACAACGCCTGGGGCAAAGTTCAACAAAACGGACAGGACACCCACCTATTACCGAATACAATATGGACAGCCTTGACTCGCTTAGCGTAATGATTTACTCATATCATCACACTTTCATAAATGGGATAATAAACTATCTTCTAATGAAACTATCGCGTGGCATCTGAAAACAATTATATTCGAAGGTAAAATATATATCTATACACTTGTATATCCACGTCATAAACCAGTGTGTGGAGGGGCGTGACAGCTGTAAACCACATGAATATAAGAAGAAAATGAAGCTAAGTCCAAGATAGCATTTCCGGAGCAGTAGAAACCCTACTCGGGTATTCCCACAGATCATGGTAATTACAATTTGAGCATTCATTAATTGCGCATGATAGTGGAATTTGCTGTCTGCTATCTGGTTAGAAACCTAAAGTCGTGAGTTCAACAACCTAAACCTTTCCTATCAGAGATAGTCTAGCTTATAGAAAAAAAAAACTCCCAAATTGTAGTATACCAATGAACACGTAAGCACGATCCTCAAGTCTGACAGCCTGACCTTTCAAGAGGCAGATCAAAAATCAGACCATTATACCCATGGATTGCACAATTCTACTTAGGGGGTCAACCTAGTATAAGTTAACAACCTAACACAGCATACGAATCCTAGGCTGATATCTAACCCATGATATAACAAAAGTGAATGACCACGAAATGCGGCGAATTTAACAAGAAAATAGATGAGAACCATATCAATGGAATCATTACAAACAGCAGTAAAACTCTACGCTATGTGCTTGTCTCTAACTACTCCAGACTTCGAGTCCACACTCACACACGATGTGTAAATGTTTACTTAAAACCCTAAAACTATAATTATCTCTATTCTACATGTAGCTAACACTTAGAGAAAGTTAGGTTCGCTTTTTTTTGTGGGGTACTTTAAGTACTGTTGCTTGTGTAACCCTCCCCCTCCCAAACACTTGATTGCCGTTTCCCACGTTAGCTTGGTAGCGTTAGGAACAGACGAAAAAAGGCTGCATTCTCTCACATACATTCTCTAGCTGTTATGTCCAACGCACAGAAACCACAGCTCCTTATCCACATTCTTTTGTAATACAAGAAAAACAAACACGTCAACCCATATTGGCACTAATGGAATAAAGTTCTACTAGCGACATCAATTACAATATGATTTTCGTCGGTTTCCGCAAGTTATATTTGACACATCTCTGAAGTCAATAATAATCCTAAGTTCCGATACGGTGGCAATGCAAAAGTTTGCAGATTAGTGAGGATGGGTAATGCGTATGCGCGCCCAACCCGACAGCACGGTCATCGTGCACACTGACACGCTCGTGGCCCACTACAACCAACCATTACAAAACATCATAAACTATGTCTTGCCTGATATCATCCATGCTTATTTTCACATACAAATTATGTATACATACTTATTTATCTATTCCTATAACATTCACCCATACGGCGTAAAACATTCATAAATGTGTTCTTAAGTAATCTACCATTCGCTCCCGAAAAGGGGCGTGGTCTTGTACTGCTCAAAGATCTTGCAAAATGTTTCGCATAAGCTATAGGCATAAAAAATTTTAAGTCTTAAGGAGGTAATAATAGTATCTTTACTAGGGCATCATTACTATCTTCAACACTACCTTTCAAGTAACGATTGTAATAATGGCTCCTACTGTAACAGTTACATACTGTTACCCAACATCATTCATAAGAAGAGGTAATTAATAGAATCAAAGTAAAGTCATGCAAATTCACTTACTCCAAGTGAGCGTCAACTGGATTCCCTTACGCTATTCAAAATGTCAACTATCAATATCGACTTACCAGAAACGACAAGCGCTTCGTTGGGTCCAACCGTATGTATATTCCCCATCTTGACAGACTGAAGCTCCTGCACTACTCGCTAGCGATCTGTGATCACAAGCACTGACACAAATTCTTGTATGGGTAGCGGCCTCAGTACTGCGCTACGTAAACATGCAGACGACGCCCTGCGTCTCCCCACTGCGCTCCGATCTCATAAATGTGATCTACGCTCTATTCTCTCACAACTTGCTACCCATAATAATGCTGCACCAGTTACTATAGTAACACAGGGATACTTCAGACTTCGTGTGAAATGTACCGAATCTACTTCTTATCTTAAGGATTTATAGATCTCACAACACTGTCGGCCTCAATGGAACCACTCACGACGACCCCAAGCCAGCTACTGAGTGCGGCGGCACAGCTTTCGTATTCCTCTGGCGCGGGAGACATCTTCACCCAATATTTACTCATATATATTTGGACGATAATTATCCAACGTTTTCAGATCAGAGTGATAACACGCCCTACAGGAAATTCTAGAGAAAAACATAATCAAATTTCAGTATCATTAGATACATTTCTCAAGCAAGAACGAAAAGTTCCTTATTGGAATGTCTAATCCAAACTTTATAGGTCTCACTTTGGGAAAAAAGTGGTCAAAAGCGGCGAGAAAGTATTGCATTAGCTATGACCAAGTAGGAAGAAATGGGCATTCCAAACGTGAAGGCTCAAATTATAATGATACAGAAGGTAAATAAAAGCATATGACATAGCCTCTAAAAAACGTTAAGTAGCTTTTCAAGGACGAAAAATTATTTTTTTAAGAACTAATTTGCTTACATGTTGGATTAAATTCAGTATATTTGAATAGTGATAAGTGATTGACGAATAATGATCCCATGTAATCAGTGACGATTTATGCCAAACACTGCAACATATCTCCACTAAGGCACAAGAAAAGTCAACATTCCTTGATTACTCCTTAACAATGACGACTTTAGCATACATATATTAAGGTTACAGAATTATGTCATCGCTCTCCTCTAACTTGTACTAATTACTCTGGAGTGAACTGCAAATATATGAATTCTAGAATAATACTGTAGGTCTAGATTTACTATTACAGCATTTTCACGGCCTCAAATCAATAATCTACATAAGTACTTTGGATAACTCCTGGTATCAGGTAATATCAAATTATATGTCTAGAAAAATTGAATAGGCAAGAAAGTAGATCCACAAGATCCATAACACATACTATAGCAGTCACCTCTCAGGTTTATTCTTTTCTATTTGAATATATCTGCTCATGACTCTGGACTATCCAAAAAGGAGAGCATGAAAGTACGACATTGTACTGACAGCACAAACTGAAACGAAAAACAAGAATAATAATAATTATTTCTTTTGACAGCAACCTTGGCAAAGTTGTTTTGTAGCAGGGTTGACAAGGTTGTTTTGTATCAGCCTTGACAGGGTTGTGTTGAAGCAGCCTTGACAATGTTATGCTGTGGCACCTTTAACTAGGCTTTCACTTCAGAGAAGTCCATTATTTCCTTGCTTTTTGGAAATGGTGCGTCCCTGGGCTGCAGGGGCGTCTGAAAAGGAGGCCCTAAAGTACACCAGGATCCTTTTCAGGAAAGGGACCTAGAGCAATTGTAACAAAATAAATACATGAGATCTGAGGGTATGTCTACAGCAGGGTTACGAAACCTTTTTACTTTTCGGGCCACATCAGTAGACTGAATCATTATACGCCGTATTTGTTTCTCTGGTAATGATGTATTAATTTAATCTTCAATTCTTGGTGGAAATGGAGCTATAGTTTATAATGTACATTGCCTATTTTAGAATTTTGAAACATTATATCATTGGTTATGCTTAAACGATGCAGCGAAGTGAATCATTTTCATTCTTCGTATGAAATACATCTTCCAACTATAATTAAACTTCGTAGTCTCGGTACGGAGTGGGGGCTGTCATCACTCAGTCTATTTCGAAACTTTGAATTAAGATTCATGAAGTTTCTCAGTGTCGCAAGTCAACGGTAGTCTAATGATTTTCTGCTCCATCTTACACAGTGCATCACGGGTTGCGCATCATGTTGTCAAGGACCGCAGGTTGTTCATCCACGACCTTAAGTTTACATCTCTATTAAGATATCTTTCCAGGAAGTAGCACGGAAGACATCCACGACCTTAAGTTTACATCTCTATTAAAATATCTTCCCATGAAGCAGCACGGGAGATATGCAGAGCTGTATGGCCAGTTGATGAACGGTGATCCCAGCCTTGCCCATTAGTACCTAGGAAGCAGGATTCTACACCTGGCTCACTAGTACTGAGAAGCAGGGCTCTATACCTGGCCACCATTACCTGTGGAGCAGGATTCTACATATGATCCACCAGCACCTGGAGAACAGGCTCTACACCTGGTCTGCCAAAACCTGGTGACTGCAAATGAGCTAGGCTACAGCTGCTATTATCCGTATTATACAGGGACAATTTTTCAGATGTTTGGGAGGGCTGAGTTAGATTGGGCTGCTTTCTACAAATCGAAAGGAAGGTGATGACGGAGACCAAAGTGATTAGAATAAAGCGTTAGGCAACAATACTGGAAATGCTTCATAAGTGCACAAACTGTCAAAGGTAAGATAGAAACGGAGGAAACGGCACAATGGAGACGGAGTCCCATTGGTTAGGTAAGAAAATGAGGAAATACGTGAAGACTATAATGTTAAATATATATTGTTTGAGAGGAATCAGGAGGAGAGTAGATGCATCATTAAACACAAAAATGCTCTTGTGCAGGCGCTGTGGAGTGGTACTTTATTTAATTTGGGTGGTTAGGAGTGGGGGCGTGAGAGAAGTGTTTATCCAAGATTATTTTTCACCAGTCCCTCAACACAACTCTGTTGCTTTTCCAACACACATTCAACATTTCTGCAAAAGCTCAGCAACTCGCTCAACAACTCTCCAACGTTCGTTCTCCAAAATTTCCCCACCACTGCCGCAACTCTCGAACAGCCCTTCACATGTCCCACACGACTGTTTTCCAACATATTTCCCGACATTATTTCAGCGCCAGCTCCTCCACATTAAATCTTGAAGCGTGTCCCTAAACTTCAGCATCTTCCCATCACGTCTCCAACGTTGTGTCAACACTTTGACGCCTCATATCAAACCGCAAACATCTATAACATTGTCCTTTACACCAGCAGCTTCCCATTTGGTCTCCAGCATATCTACAGCATTTTCCCAAACGCTTCAAGTTTCTGACATAACATTACTCAAACACCAGCACTACTCATTAAAGCTCCCTGAATCCAAATTCCTCTGAATAACAGCTCCATCACACCTTAACCCATTTTTAGCAAAGGAACTTTCAGTTTTCCCTATAATTCATGATTGAAAACTATAGACGTAAATCCAAGGGAAAATTTAGAAAGAAAAAATGTGACCAAATGGACCAAGATCCTCAAGCCCTGAATTCACTAAGTTAATTCATAAAGTGAGGCGAAATGTCTTACATTGACTTTTGGATGACATATAAATACATAACACAACGCCTGCATGGTCCAATATTGATTTCGTTTTCATTAGATCTGATTAGTTTGTGTGAATAAAAAAATTATCAAAAGAGATTACGCAGGAACGTAAGTAGTACTTTATGAAGAATACGTTTACATTACTTTCAAGTACATGGCAAATTAGTTTCTGACTCTCTTATATAAATTCTTTATATATTTTTCAAACTATTCTTTGCTGCGGAAGTTAAACATCTCGACGATAAGAAGAGTAGGATCTCGTACAAAAACTACATTGGTTTAATAATGGAACGGTTATCATTTTTTCGTCCTTGAACTTAGCTTCCTTTTTTTTTTAGGGGGTTGCAATACATTTCAGCATATACGAAGAATATCTTACCTTCTAGTTTCTTCCTGTGTCCCCAGGGGTCCAATATTCATAAGAATTATCCTCTTTAATTTTCACGAAGATTTATTTATACGCACGAAAATGTCGTCTTTCGAAAGATGTATCTCTCACATAGGTAATGAGGATCTATAGTCATTGGTAGAAATAAAATGGTCAATTTTATGAAATGAATAATGTTTTTATTAGATAAGCATATCTAGATTGTATTATTTATTTGTGATAAGTTATAAATCAATGAAAAATCATTATTGACATAAATTTTCAATTTAGACTTTCATTAAATGTTTTGACAGAAAAGCCTTGCCAAGCCAGAAGGGAAACCTGCGGGTGGAAAACAGTGAAGGTTTATCTTAAGGCGAGTCTTTTTACCCCTTTGCATGTTTCACTTATAAAGCCAATATTAACTTCTTGAAATGCTACTGCATCACTTCCTCAAGTGACGAAATAGTTGCGTAAGTCTCGTATGAATCACGCTATGGCTAGAGCAATCTTATCAGGACGTCCTTAGTGATTGAGTCGTCAGTTATAAAGGAACAGTCTTCCGGGAGTGTAAGAACGTGAAATTGTATCAGAACTAAGTACTTCTTATAAAGTGAAGACTGCCAGTCAAGAAAAGTTTGAGTAGTAACTCAAAGGTTACAGTAAGAGCATGATCGTTTTTCATATGTTTTTGAGTATCTTTGAAGAAATTGAACGGTATTATAAGCCAGTGGATTACCAGTGGAAGCAAAATTGTTGTGCTTGATATAGGGTGAGCACTAGTGGCCCAAAATTATTTCAATGGCTAAAGATGAGAAATCGGTCGGATCCTAAAGGGCTGCTGTAGCTTTAGTATATCACTGAGTTTGTATGAATACATTTGTGTCCAGGATATTACTGTTCTGAGTTACATCTGAGAATCTATATTATAAGCTATTTCTCAACTTTCAGACTTGAAAACTGTTTGAGTACATCTTATCATAAGTTTAAAAAATTTGATGTTAAGTATGTAGTTAATGGCACCAATGAAATATAGGTAACGCATATCAGGAAGATCATATCAGTGTACTCTTAACATATGGTAGAAATGATGTAGAAGGGCACCGGAGGAGTAATTCGTTTCTCAATTATTAATATATTCATAGTTGGGAGGGTTATGGTGATCATAGAAAGTATAGGGATAATTTCTGAAAAATGTGAAAACATCTTAGAAATCAGTAGAATGGATGAAGACATCATTTGATTTCCCCTTATAATTGTGTTATCTTTTTTGATGCTATGGTTAAAATCTACTAGATACACTTGGGATTTCAACACTGCACAAGCTACCAAAAAAAGTGTGATGAAAGCTCATTCTAGTTCCACATCAAAATTAGCTTCTGGAGGTGGCTACTGGTACGTTTTACTTTACTTCATGGTGCTGATAGCAGGCATTAAACCTAAGTGGTTAATATATTGTGATCTTACTAGAGACCCTGGCTCTGGTGCTCCAAAATGATGGAGTGTCCGCTTTCCACTCCATCAGTAATCCAAGCATTTCGTAAAACTGTCCAGAGATGGAACCTTGCTCATTGACTTTGGTAACCTATTCCACATTTATGTTTAGGTTCCACTGGTTCCAAAGTCCAGATAAGTCCAGAACCAGAACCAGTTTGGGAGACACCCAGCACATATTGTCATGGGTTAAAGATAATGCTCCAAATAAAATAGTTTTTGTTTATTCTCTTGTGCTGTGCATATGGAGATCATTGATCAATAAGTCATTAATATGGTGTCCCTAAACTAGTTCTGCTACGGTAACCTTTTTTTATCTGTTGATAATAAGTTGCTAGTGGCCAGAGTTGTGAAACCCATGGAAAATGTAGGGTCAGTTATTGTGAAGAAATGTAAAGGAAATGATGAAACACACTCCTGATTTCCCAAGCAGATGAAATTTATGTTAATTTTGATATTATTTGATAATTTCATTTTATTTTACTATTCATTAGTGCAGAGACATCGAAGAATTCAGGATTTATCATCTACCAGGATATATCTTGTTTCATTCCTATACAAATGTTAACATGACTATGAATGGATTATATCACTCTGACACTGTCCGTCTCTCTGAGGACAAAGCTTGGGATTATGAAGATGCTGGGATTGCCTTACATTCCCAGATCTTTATGTCTCAACTTCATGGGGAGCAGATCCTGGAAATATTAAGTTTTTGAGTCCTGTGCAGGGACATTATCAGACTGTAGGCCAAAAAGATTTCTTTTTAGGTAAAGTTTACCTCTTCCTTGGAGTTCTAAAACTTTTTTAAGTGTAGTTGGACACATCACATCAAATGTGGCTTCCATTCACCAGAAAGTTGTGTATCTGCAGGCTGTAGTTTACGCATAGAGAAATCCCACCTTATCAACATAAAGAGTTGTTATTCCCATGGTTCTTATTTTGTAGAATGCTCTGTTGAACAGAAGCTCTTGCAAATCCCTATCCATCTAAGAGTTAACCAAAAAAGTCCTTTGGCTCTGTCCATGAACCTTTTTCCCAAGCCCCTTGTTTGAAATTAGTTTGCAGTACTGGGGCAGATGCCCTTTCAAGGTTAATCCCATTGGCAACTGTAGTATCATTGGGATTGAGGCTTTCAAGTAAATATCTTCCTTAGAATGGCACTTCAACTGGATCTCTTTGCCATAAGCACCAGTACTTTACTCCCGGCATATGTTTCTCTAAATTTGGATGTAAGGGCAATTGCAACATATGCTCTTGGACTGGAATCACTTTAATCAGATTTATATCTATCCCATAATTCAACTTGTGGGCCAGGTTCTTCTCAGACAAACTGTTTTTAGGATTGCTAGGCTCATTCACCTTTGCTTTTTTGGTTGATTCCGTTGGTTGTTCTGGACCATCTCTGTCTTTTTGTTGGTCCTTAGACTTGAAGTCCTGGATTCTGGGATTTACGTGTATGGATTTTTCAAACTTGTCTACAGACTGAAGTTTGGAGATTTTTTAACAGGTGACCTCTTACTTAACATTTGCACTTCATGTCAAGCTCTCTTAGATACAGTAAGCCTAGACCCAGTTTTTTCAAGAATGAAACCATTAAATTCAGAAATTATCTCACTCTTGAATGACATCGAGTGCATCATGCCGTATGTCCAGTTAACGTGCTTCAAGATTTTTTTAGACCACCAGAGATTACCAAGGGAATCATTTATTTTTGCACCCTGAAACCTTGAAGCCTCTTTTGGTAGGAATTATCTCTACAGGGACCAAGAAATTCATCTTGTTGCTTACCCTGGGCTTTGTGCTATAGCACAGTATGTGAGGAAAGTTGCTTGTAGTTCGTCTTCCTCAGAAACCTTTCTTTTGAGGAAATCACATAAAGAGGCCTTAGACATTCTTCTTCCACTTTTGCAATATCTTATCTTAGTTCAACCATGGTGGATCTACCTAGGAAGGCTGTGAGAATTTCTCCTACCGTAGAACTGGGTACAGTAGTCCTTCGATTCACTAGTGAAAGTATTTGATTTTATTTAATCAGGTGAAATTTTTTCTAACCCTCCTCTTTCTTATGTTGTGCTATCATTGCACATGGGACAACAGAGGAGATAAATGTAGGTTCTGAAAGCTTACATACTTTTTCTCTTTGAGGTAGTGCTCAGTGAGCAGTTTCTTTTGTTATTCTTTCCCTGCCTGGTCTCATCTTTTTTGAAAAACCATTTCTCTCTACTTTCTTTGACCATCTTAGGTTGGTGCCACAATCTGCAGAATATGAGCTTTGAATGGTAAGGAACAAACGTTTCAGTGACGTTGTGATGGCAATCATATATCGATTAAGAGTGAGCCTTTTTGTTGTGCAAAAGGCTGTAGTAATTTGAGGATTGACTGAATAATGTGACTGAATGAGTCTCAGTAACAATGTTAGTGTTGAAATGACACAGACCTCACTATTGCTGAAGAAAAAAACAATTGCCCTGGGAACTCTGCCTTGGAGAGAAAAGGCTTTCCAACTACTCTCAAACTGTGCATTTTTCTTTTGTGAAAAGAAAGAACATCATGTAAGAAAATAACAGAGAAACAATTTTCCCATGGAGAAATAAAAAAGAAATAAAAACTTATGTGGGGAACATATTGCTCAGACAACAATAAGCACTACACACCTTGGTGTTGACATATCTTAATTATCACCACCTCATCTTTTTAGTGTTTTGATGCATATGATTCTTTTTGTCATCACTAAATAGCCATGTACCGATTGATATCATCTACATATTGCAGTCTGCTGTAACATCTTCCCAATGCCATAGCTCAGGGTAACTGTTGTAATTGGAGGTCTTAGTCAACTTATGTCACCATTATAGATCAGCTAATATTCATTTGTTATAAAAACTTGAATTATAGATGTACGTGAGTTCCCCTGTACATGGCAATGTAGTATTACATGAGGTTTGGTTGTAGGGAAAATGCCAAAGACTTAGTAAGAAATCCTAATGTAATTTTACATATATCAATGCATATGATTTTTTTTTTTAATCACAGGTGAAACACAAAATACTGAGCTGTTGGTGGAAAGAACACAATGGGAGATAGTAGTGACCTTGACCGACAGATTGAACAGTTGCGTCGATGTGAGGTCATCAAAGAAGCAGAGGTTAAAGCTCTCTGTGCCAAGGCTAGGGAAATACTTGTAGAAGAGAGCAATGTACAAAGAGTTGACTCACCTGTTACAGTAAGTAAAAATAGCAAAAATATTGTCAATATTTTGACTTTGCCTATTGATCCTTGTGACAAAGTAATTATATTAATGAATAACTGCTTACTCATCCTTGTGACTGTATCAAAATTAATAAATACTTGGAGATTTTATTTTTTACTGAACTTATAAAAGAAATATTCTAATATTTTACCTTGCCTATTGATCCTCATGATAAGGGTATTGTCTTGAATACATGCTGTAACAGTTTTAAGGATTTTCTTTATTTTTAATGGAATGCATTTTATACTTCAGGTATGTGGGGATATTCATGGCCAATTTTATGACCTTAAAGAGCTGTTTAAGGTTGGAGGAGATGTTCCAGATACAAATTACCTCTTTATGGGAGACTTCGTTGATAGAGGCTTCTATAGTGTAGAAACATTTCTTCTTCTTTTAGCGTTAAAGGTAGGAATAAGGTATAGCATTAACATTGCTGTCAGATTTAGCACCTTTATATTAGTTGTGCATTGTATGCCTGTGAAGCATCTTTTGTCAACCAGGCATCTATTTCCCTTAACCATGGTATATTGGATGTGGGATATGGGTGATATATTGGTGTAAAAGATCAGATTAATTGTACAGAGAAAAATGATTAGATTGACATGGCATAAATGTAGGATATCCATTATTAATGAAAGAAGAAATTTAGGGAGAATCGTTATGTCTCTCCATAAGCTTTATGAGTTCATGTTGTGTGGGGGGATAACCACTCATTACCTGGATATTTATTCATATTTTGGCTTTTGTGATACCATTACTTGTATTATTGATCCATTCAGAAGGAAGAGTATATGTTCTGGCATTCAGGAAGCCATAAATGTGTATTAATACCATAATAAGTAATGTGTTCCAAGCTCTCCAATATGAAATGATTAATGTGGGTAATAAACATTCATTACCTGGATTTAAGATACACTTTGTTTCTGGTAATATCATTACAGGTATATGTGCTCCCCTCTAGGAGTAATATATTTATCTTGGTATTGATAGAACTTGTAAGTTTAGTTAAACCTCAAAAGGTATTGAATCCTAAAGCCCACTTACATTAAGTGAATGATGTTATTCTAACTCCTGTCATTTGTGAAATATAATTTGCACATTTTCTCATTCTTCGGCTATTTCAACAGGATTTTGATGTAGGCAGGGGATTTTAGGTGTCTGAAGATTAAGATTTTATCATCAAACCTTCTTTAGTATTGTTATCCTTTAAGTTTCACTTTCATGATGGCTACTTTGGTATAACAAAAGAAAAAATCTATTTTGTTACCTCCATTGCATATTACAGTGTGAAATGTTATGTTCATATTGTATTTGTATGATTCACCAGACTCTTTTGGATGAAGAGATGATAGGGTATGAGAAAAAATTTAGAAATGAATTGGAGCTCCTCTTGTGTTTATAGACCTGACTCCTAAAGGTAAAGAGTTTATAGGAATAGATGAAAGAAGGAAGAGAATTCTGCAGCTTCACCTTTCAAGGAAAGGAGGTATCATAATGATCAATCCTTGTGTGGCTATGCTTATCTTTCCTGTTTATTGTTTGCAGGTAAATTAGGCTTTCTCTGTCAGTGACTCCATTTGCAGTTGTGCATCACTCGTGCTACTAATTTTCATTGCTTGTATCCATAATGACACACCCTTTTTTAGTAGAACCCAGTTTGTGCTTGCACTTGTTACTCAACATTTTTTGTACCCAAGTTTCTCAGGGTAAAGTTTTTTCATGCAGCTTTAGCCTTTATAGTCCAATATTATTCTTCCATTTCAATACACTGGAATACGCCTGCCTCCACATTACATACCACACTGCAAAAACTGTCCAAATGTTTCATATTTTGAAACCTTATAATTTGTGTCAGTATTCAAGTTGAATTTTGCACTCTTGCCTTTTTAAACACAATGACCTTTACTTGATATGCCTTTGCATTCAGCATTAGCCTTCATGCTCCAGTAATATGCCTCCTTATCAATTTTTTATTTATTTATGAGGCTGTAAGGCATGTGTACGAGTAGGAAGAGAGGAAAATGATTGGTTCTCAGTGAATGTCGGTTTGTGGCAGGGGTGCGTGATGTCTCTAGGGTTCTTTAATTTGTTTATGGATGGGGTTGTTAAGGAGGTGAATGCAAGAGTTTTGGAGAGAGGGGCAAGTATGCAGTCTGTTGTGGATGAGAGAGCTTGGGAAGTGAGTC
>JAUTXX010375597.1:0-13245 GCA_032273605.1 Panulirus laevicauda | reverse complement strand
GAGAGAGAGAGAGAGAGAGAGAGAGAGAGATTCCGTCAGGGTTCTCTTCTCTCCATTCGCGTATTATACTACCTTTTTTTCCCCCATCTTTTTCCCTGCCATCTTATGATGCTTTCATTTTACCCTCGTGTCATCTGCAGAAGATCCGACGACACTGAATTTTCCCCCAGTTACGACCTCTTTGATCCATTTTCTTTGCCTTGATTTTAATATTCTGTGTCGCTGCGTTCTCCAGTAGGACTCTTTAATTTGCTTTATAAAGCGCTTTAGCAAAGTCCACATGCACAAAGTCTTCTCCCCACCTCGCCTCGCAACAGAATTTCCTTTACGTTACATTATTAAAGTAAGCGAGGTTCTGTATTTTTAGCGAGCATAAATCCATGTTGGCTCCCATTAATATATTTAAGTGTTCCAGCACTTATCTTTCTACCACTCTTGTATCACATTAGATTCCATGTCAGGGTAACCACTCCACACTGCTCTAGTGCTGGTATAGATCCTCGTTTGTTTACTGGTGTTCTATATGCAATTTTGAGTCTATCTGCTGTAATGGTTTGTTCATTAGTACTGGTATAGATTCTCTTTTGTTTCCTGGTGTTTTATATGCCATTTCGAGTCTATCTGCTGTACTGGTTTGTTTATCAGTACTGGTATAGATCCACCTATGAGTACTGGCGTTATATATGCCATTTTGAGTCTGTCTGTTGTACTGGTCTGTTCATTACCTTGTCTCATCAGCAGCAGCATCGATTTTTCTATTACCATCTCTGTTTCTTTATAGAAACAACCGCGATTCCATCTGGTCCTGGTGCTGGATTCTCTTAAAGCTGGTCAACTGCTTGTGTCGCTCTCTGTTACTTCTGCACTGGTGTGTTCAAGATACTAAGTACTTCATCATCTATATTTTCCTTCTTAACTGCACTTTATTGCGCCTACACCGGCCAATTAGCATCTTGTGTATCTTTTTACAGTATTAACTATATCTTTCCTCCACTTTCATCGGCCCAATCAAGCTTTATTGTGCCTATACCGGCCAATTAGCATCTTGTGTATCTTTTTACAGTATCAACTATATCTCTCCTCCACTTTCATCGGCCCAATCATGCTTTATTTCAATATTTCAAATAGCTTTTGGAATGGGTTTCATGTTCTATACTACTTTCTCCTCATCCAGACTCTATTCTCGTCTACGAAATTTCATAATTTCTACATCAGCATTTCTTAGCTTTTCTTCCCGCTCTTCTACCTCTCCTCTACTTGCTGCTCTCTGCCTCAGACAGAACCACAACAATGTCCTCCCTCACATCAAGCAGGATAAACTGTACGCATTTCCTCTCATCCGCCTCACTTCTCTCACCCAGCGAGACACAGCACCTCTCCTGCACCAGCCCCTCTCCCAGTACGACAACGTAGGGATTCATACACATACATATATATGTAAATAATCCCTCTGGGTCAGCGGTTCAGCCTGAAAATCTGTTCCGCACAGAGTCCTCCCAGAACGACGTGCCACTAGTACCAAACCAAACAGCTGCTGTCACTGGCGCGGACCATTCTGGTCACCAACACACACACACACACAGTGAGGTGCTGGAGTCTGCGGCAGACCCTGCTATCCAGCACGACAGGACATGTCTCCAGAGGATCAAGTTTGAAGAGAATGATACGCATCAAGAAACTAATATAAATTCCAAAATCACAGAGAAGAGAGAAAAAAAAATTGTCTGGAGTTTTCTCTGGTCCCGCTGTACCCAAAGAGTGCGAGCTAAATAGTGAGAAATTAGATTCTGTACTTTATTTACAGTGTTTCCGGAAGACTGGAGGTGACGTCTGCTTATATGTCATGATTTTTTTTTATCTAATTTCCATCCACTCTCAGATAATTAGTGAGATCCATGAAGCGATCTACCGCATACCTTACCTTCACATCCATGTATAAATTATCTTTCTCTCCTTACCTTACCTTCATTTCCCATGCACCTTACCTCAACTTCCGAACCTCATCTGTCTCTATCTCCCCTAACTCTCAGACCAATGCTTACTGTTCCTCCTATGAACCGTCGCGGCTTTCAACCCAACGCACTCATATATATATATATACATAATGGGCTCTCGAATACTTCCACTGGCTGGTCCATAATATTTCTAGCATTTGCTGGCACAGTGGTGAACGAACAAATGCAACCTTAGTATCTACATGAGAATAAAGATGTGGTCACTGCATATGTTTCCTATGTCTTTTAGAAGGACCTGTCTCCTATCCTCAGGGGAGGGTAGCCTGTGGATAGACCGGAGCGGAAGCAGAGGAGGTAAAATAATAACCCCAGGACAGGAAGCTACCACGTACCTGTCTTGGAGTCGATGGTGAAGAGCGACTGTGGGTTGCCGGCCGTGATGGCGTAGGTGATGTTGGCGGCGGGATCAGGGTCGCTGGCGTCGACAGTCCCCACCACGGTGTTGGGCGGGGAGTTCTCAGCCACGACGGGCCAGTACACAGGCCAGGAGCTCAGAGGCCGATGGTCGTTCACGTCTAACACCTCCACGTAAACCTGTACACAACAGACGAGATACCAGGGTGAGTGAAGGTCTTACACAGGTGCACACAAGCGCCATGTGTACTGTACATCATAAATATATGATAACTCAAGGACACATATACACACACACACACACATACACACATCAGCGGGCAACTGAGGCCCTAATCAAAGCCTCGTTAACGCTGTACACACACACACACACACACACACACACACATATGTATACATAAATATCCTAACTTGAGCATGGTACCCATTTTATCGACCAACCCCTAAGGGTGGAAGAACAGTTGGGTTGACTGTGGACCTGCTGCCGCAACCAGGATTCGAACTTAGACGCTCGACTCTGGGCGGCGCGTGAGATCCTTTATTCTATGTATCCATTATCTCATATCAACACCACAAGACATATACAGACACTACATTAACAACATAAATACACTTATCGACTGCAATACAATGATTGTACAGCTATGATCTACAACCTTTCAACCTTTACCTTGGTAGTATTTCAACATGACGGATAAATGTCCTGTCATCATTTGGAGTATGCCAGTTATTTCTAGTTCTCATTATGAATTAAGAACATTTTCTTTTCAACATGGCATAGCTCCTCTCATTATATTTACAGATACTGCTCGCAGCGTCTGCCTTGTAGCTAAGTCTCCCAAAGTCTAAAAACATAATACAAAAATGGTTCCCGATTCCTTACTGTAACTGTAACAAAGTCAGAAAAGGTCATATACGATAACGTGAGACTAAAAAAGAATCTTGTTTAAAAAAAGACGTAAAAAAATACTTTTATAGTGATGGAAGATTGACATGAAATGAAAGGGGATGAAAATGTGGACAGCATGCAAAAGCTTGACAAGATATATGATAACAGAGAAAGCCCGAGTTTAAAGCTCCCTCCTCGTACAGTACAAATGGGTTATTACAGTGAGAGCAGCAGTTCCAACAGGTTCTAGCAATATCACCAGACACTCATAAAGTCTTGAACACACTCTATCAACTCAGACTACGTTTGTATTCACTACTACATACAAAAACAGTCTACGACTGCAACACTACCTGGTGACAATAAGGATAATACATACATTCCATTTCAATCCCCAATGCAAAGGCAGGATTCAATCCTTTATCTTCAGTTCCAGGGCGGCCATCTTCATGAGCAGAGCTCCGACACAAAGGGTTTCGTTCGGCCAATGCACGCCGTAGCTGTGCGTCTGCAGTACTTCAATCAGTTTGGCGTGCAAGCCTGGCGGGTTCCCACGCCCATTAAGACTGGTAAGTGACTGGGGGCAGCACCGGCTGGGCACCAGCCCTCTCACGCCCTCACCAGGTCTGGCACACTCGCCATTGGGAGATGGGGGAGTCACGTACGATCGTCACCAAAACTCTTCCATTTCCTGTTCGTTTGTACGGTCTCAATTCTACAGGCGTAGCATGCTGACAGTGCTGGTCATATACACCGCCCTGCAGCACCCCGTGGTGCAGCCAGCCTAACGTAGAGAAGCAGCACTGGTACTAGGAACGAACAGGGAAAGAGAAGCCACAACACCAGGTGCTTTAAGTGATACTGGCAGCTATGGCCTATCTCACGATGACAATTGAATGAACTCGATAGTTTGTGGCCAGAGATATGGACACACACACACACATACTGTATTACATTCCTCACTTGGGCAAAACATCACTCACCACAAATCATCCTTAACCAGAATACACTTCAGCAATATCACATATCCTCCTCCCTCACGAAGGCTACTCCCTTCCAATTACTATCACACTAAAATCCTCAATGTCCATTACTACAGTTCCCACACCTGACCCTTCCCGCAGTTCCCTCTGGGTCATCATGCCCTCCAGTTAAGACTATCTGCAGCCTAACACACATCACTAAGGTCTGTCTCTACGCCCCTCAACGACAGAAACAACCCTAGTTGAGGCATGCGCACTGTCGTAAGGTCTGGAAAGCCTCTTGCCTGGGTCCCACCACAATGCCTTCATCTCTTCTTGGGTTGTGTGAAGGAACCTTCAGGTACAGGTTCTGAGCAAGGAAGTACATACATGGTAACTTCCTAAATCATCAGAAGTCAGCCAGACAGCTAAACACATTTCAAATAGTTACATCAACAGCCATCTACAACACCCGGGTTTCCCACCAGTGCCAAGCATCCCAAGCGAATAAGCAATAGCCTCGCTCCATCTACATACATCATATAGTGGACTCGTGTTACACATACCAGACAGCTTGTAGAAGCATGTCAAGATTTTTGTGGCACTGTAGATATGTTGCCTTGACGATATGACCAGCACAAGCCCGTAAAATATCACCCTAATTCACCGGTTTTGTCACAAATACAGTAATCATGGAAGAAACTACCCATCTTTATGACGATGGAAATCCACTGCGCCGCCGTTAGAGTGAACTAGGCTATTCACGGTATTTTGGTCAAGCTTATTGACGAGCCAAAATAAACGATGGAAAAACGATACTCTGAGGGAATCCCTCCCGTTCAAGAAATATACGAAACTAGTGAAAATGAAAATAAAGCGAGATCAAAGGGAACATGAAGGAAATCAGGCTTAGGGACACCCGACTAATGGTGGTATACCAGAATCAAGAGAGAGAGAGAGAGAGAGAGAGAGAGAGAGAGAGAGAGAGAGAGAGAGAGTCTAGGCATGATCGTCATGCAGCGTCAGTTACGTTGAGATGGGCAAAATGATTTCTGCTTATTTCCTTTCAATGTTAGGTTGCAAAACTCTTTCCTCCCCACTCCTATCATCTGTCTACACGAGGCAGTTCTCTTATAACTTGAGGAACAGTGAGTTTTTCTTTATATCCGGCCTGACCTAGATGTGGGCACAATTGCCTATGGTCAGAGCCTTTTATCCAACAATGTAAACACACTGGTAGGCACAGAATGGATATCCAGAACGGCCCGGGTGTAAAGCTGGACGATAATCTTTCATAAATGCTTCATCAGCATGATAAGGTGCCTCAAGTTGGCGAGGAGTTAAAAATGCCGGGATGTTATTTACACAAACTTCTCAAAGGCCTTTATCAAATGCGATCGTGAGGTGACAGCATATATAATGCGAATAGAGAGGGAAGAATGAACACATCAGGATTTTTTGAGCTCTCTTTTTCTTTACAAAGATATCGTTCCACGTAAAAATGAACCATTCTAAAATTCAACAGCCTCTATTGTAGCAGGTTCTCTTTCCCAGGAAACTATTTCCTCCCATCTGTGTGTGTCTCGTAATTCTACACCCTCAACTCCTTCGCTAAGGAGGGAAAGAAGACTTCGGCTACATACAACAAGACGCAAAGATGAGGATGCCTCACATACGTGGGCGTGACGTACTCAGATCATTCCCCCTTCTAGAAAACATAAAGAACACACTGTTGCCCCAAGACTAACACGCCAGGCTGGATATTGAGAAACTTTGAAATAAGGGATTCAACACCAAAGACGACACTGTTAAAAGTACTCGATCCTCCTCGACTGGGCTGTCCTGTGCGCCATCATCATCGTATAAGGCGGAGAAATTGCTGGGTTATAAAATGTCCTCATATTGGTTCAGTAAAATATGGAATTACTGTGCAGTCTAAGAGCACTCCAAGTGTATTCATAAGAGCGTAGACGCAAGAGATATATCATAAAACACACTTAGGAAATAATGGAAGACCTAATCCCTAACCTTCTTGCCTGAACGACCATTCAGAAGAGTAAGCACATTCACTTAGCTTAAAAGCAGAGATAATACAGGAAATATTAGGGGAAAATAGCATGCCTGCCACCGACCCCACGTATTTCATCTGCTGACCATAAATATTTGGAATATCATGGGGGAGAAACCTGGACTCTCTCTCTCTCTCTCTCTCTCTCTCTCATATAAGTAAGACGGAGTGCCACAGCATCCTAGAGTCTCCACAGCACAATAGAATGAGAGATACATCTTGGGAAACCTTGCAATACCAGGTCTTTATCAAGGCACAGCTTGGTCACAGACCGAGCTACGGGGGACGGAGCGCACACATCTGCGGAGGTCTGGAAACAGTACACCTGAGGTACACAGTACACCACTACACGACCACATCCATGAACACGTAACATCTATGGCTACCATCACCACAACACAACACACACCATACCACACACATTAGCTAAGATCACCGCACTTTTTACTAACACTAGACGATACTCAAGTCGACCATCACTCTACACCCAACACCACCACATTTAACCACCATCACTCTACACCCAACACCACCACACTTAACCACCATCACTCTACACCCAACACCACCACACTTAACCACCATCACTCTACACTCGACACCACCACACTTAACCATCACTTCACTACACTCATGACCAACACACTTTATGAAACCCAACCATAACCACACTTGACCCGCCACATCATCGTATCCACCACTAATAATTAACCCATCACTACACAGGAGACACTACCACGCTTTACCCAACACAACGGCCGCCCATCACGACACTATATCCACTACCACACTTAAACCATCGCTAAACGACATCCGTTACCACACTTTACTCATCATTACAACCACTTCGACACATTCTTTACTCATCATTACAACTACTTCTACACATTTTTTACTCATCATTATAACCACCACCACACTATACTCATATTTACAATCACTACCACACTTAACCCATCACCACACACCCATCATCGCCACACTCTCTTCATCACTTCACTACACCCATCACCCCCAACATTACACTGGCTACCTCCACACAACAGGAGAACGGGGGGCCACGCTGACACACGATACATCTTCATTAAACTCCGACACCATAAAAAAGTCGTCCCCTCCAAAAAAAATTTAAACTTGGCAGGGAAAACACCGTCCTATTTCAGAGGGGGGGGAAAAAAACTTTAGCGGACTAAATATTTCAGCTGAAAATAAATTCTATTGCCGAAAATTTGTCAGGGTGTCGGGCAGTGGCACGGGGCAGCCGCCTACGGCCGGGCGACACAACGGCACTGGGTGTGTGTGTGTGTGTGTACGTGTACACCCTGCGGAGACACCCCCCCCCCCACACACACACACACATACATACATACCCTGAACGAACGAATGACTACTACACTAAGTGTAAGCTGGGAAAGAACTTACTGTGTGTACTCAGGCGGGCAAAAAAAATAAAAAAAATAAAAAAGTCCGCTCCTTCACACACTGTGTATATACACTAGACACGACAAACTGTGCAATGTAGACAATACCACATCGGGTCCACGTAACTAATATCAAACATGCCAGTGTACAAAGAGGATATCACCACACTGGGATATACATGAAGTGAGCAAAACGCCAGTAGCCTATACTATGTGGACGAGTTGAATCACCATATCAATCTAACCACAGACACTGGGGCTGGGACAACACACACTGGGCAACTTGAATGTGTGGATTTACATGGTACGTGTACATGACAAAGAAACTGCTGGCTATCAACCCTGTGTCCTAGGTGGCGTACTTGACCAGCTACTTTTGAGGGACGTAGCTCCACACGCAACAGACAGACAGACCACGGGAGCAACATAAAATGTTGGCTATAGACCACAATGTGGCGGCAAAAGGAGGTTCTCCAGTCGTTTATCCGACACATATCAGATACCGTGGCTCCTCTAGCTCCTCCACCATCATGCGATGTAGAATAAGCGAGCATAAACCGAAGCGCTACGGCCTTGATATGCTTGTAGACTGAGGCAACAGCTGGTAGCATGCTGATATGACCTTCTGGCCGCCATCTGTCGTCTTCAGTGCCCGTCAGACCCTAGGCAAGAGCTCACAGAGCCTACAGCTATATAATGAACGGAACGGGAACCCACACGCCATCAAGAGGGGATCAAAATATCCCATTTTCTCCAGATCTAAAAGTACTTAGCCTTCCGTCGTCAGGGAACCAACGCACCTTAACATCTGTCGTTTATCGTGAAGACTATCTGTTACTTTAGTCATTGAAAAAGCATTACATGTCTAATGGACAAAGAACATGTAAGTCTAGAATTGTACCAGTAAGATAGCGCTAACATACTACCCGCTGGGATGACATGGTGTGGTCACACAAGACAAGGCCAGCCGAAGATGTTATCAGAATGAGACAGAAATCTAAGAGCCCTTGAGTACGGCACTACGACCCGTGAGCATAAAAGCGGTAGCCTTGGACGGCCTATATAGTCCTTAACCTGACCCCTGAGGATCAGGTCTTATTACCCAGAGGTCGTACTTGTCGCACTCTCAACAGGTTGCACAGAAGGACATACAACAGCAGCAAGTCACACACACACACAAACACACACACTCAAGTCAATATCAAATTTCCATCCCGGGCAGACACGACAACTGGCCAGCTGACGCGGGAGCAGCCAAGGGCGGCCAGGACCAGGGGGCCAAGTCAGGAACTGCCACCACCTTCCCTCCCCCCTCCACCTGCACCCTCTCGACCCCTCCCTACCGTCCAACCTGCACTATCACTCAGAGCCTGGGGAGGGGAGGGTGGGGTCCTCACCGCCCCGTCCGCTCTACCACAAGCCAACATAATTATGCACCTGTATCTCCAGGGGAATTCCCCCGGTCCACCTGACCTTCACCGCTAACAGGGCTTCCCTAAACCCTTTTAGCACGACGGCACGACCTTTTTGAGCTCGATGGAACGAGGAAAAGTCGACGGTTCGACCCTTTAAAACATGACGTTACAAGCCTGGAGTATTGATGGCCTGGCCTTCAACCACACCCTCGAAAGGTGATAACCACCAACGCCCCTGCACCAGCTGCCGCTCACGCATCATACCAGTATAAGGAACAACTCTCCCTTATTCCATTTAAGGTGTGGCGTCGCTGTTGAAGGGAGGGCAAAGAAAACAGAAGCAAAGCTGAGGGTGAGGGTGATATCCTGAGGCAGGGAGGTGCTGGAGGGTGCGGTTGGCCTCCTGGACAGCAGCGGCCGCTTCCCAGATGGTGCTGGGCCGCGCCTCGCCACCGCCGGCGGGGCCTCAAACACCACATTCCTCGCCCTCAGGGTTGTGTGTGTGTGTGTGCACACCACAGTTGCATCTACCGTCCAGAGCCACTCCCATCGGCTCAGAATAAAGAATTACAGCCAGGTCTGGCTGGGGGTCACACAGACACGAAGAGATTTGCATATTTGTTTCCAAAACATTTTCAAGCTAGACCCGGAGGTATATCTTTTCTCATCATCACGGTCGGACAACCTCACACCTCAAGCCTCAGTCATGTACTTGATGACTTCAATTTTCAGAGACTTAAAGTCCGGGGCGTCCTGACAGATGGGTGGATAAAGGATGGTGGCAGGACCCATCGAACCGTCTGTCCTCTCCAAGTAGTCTCGCCAGTACCTTAGGTCTCCTTGTGAGCTTTTGTCTCACGGGCAAACGTTAGAGCAGAACCCTATGATGCCGCCAGCCTGGTGCCACAGTCCATCCTCCACAAAATCACTAACCCAAGATCGCGCAGGTCGTCAACACTGAACAGGATGACATCGTCCGTCAAAGAAAATATGGCCAAGAAACATCAAAAGTTTCCACAAGGGGATGGCAGCCACGACACGAGGAGATTGGGTAAACTGCGAGATCACAGACTCGGCCAAAATCCTTTTCTGGAAGTTGAGGGAAAATGTTTAAAGATGACAGACTCCTGGATAACCAACGTCATAAATTTCTCTGAGCCTTCAGCTTCACTACCTGGAGCTGCTACACTACTCACACTCACACAACGGTTTCCAACCAACTCCCTTCTGTCAAGAATGGCCGCGAACCACAGCTAACGGATTATAAGCTGACGAAATTCTTAGTACTCGGCCATCCTGAGAATTGCAATCATCACAAAAGGAAGGCTAGAAAAAACTAACCACACACTCACACACGCACATCCGTATCTAGAGCCTGGAGGCCGACGGCCGCTCTCTACCTGAGCGCAATGATGTTGGTTGATGCGATCATCTTAGCACTAACACTCGCACACATTACTGCCCTTACCACCTGCTCCAGACAGATGCTCGCTCATTACACAGCAGCCGGAGCAGCGCGCCTCGGTCCTCCATCACCACCGCGCTCACTGGTGCCAGTGATACAAGCTCAAACCCGACAGTGCAGATGTTAGGGAGGAGTGTTAGAGTGAGGAGGATGGGAGGCCGTGGACATAACTCCCTCACACCACACAAGCAGAGTAAGCATGGCAGGGCACCAGATGACGAACGGTGGCCCTAGACGTGCCATGAAGAGTTCCTTAGGAAACAAGAAGAGCGACGAATCGTTCGTTCGGTCATAGGACGTGCGACGATGCGACGGGCTCGCTGGGCCACACGAAGGGTTTGCTAGGCCACATGACTTACGACAAAGGTTTCAGTAGGCCATAAGTCGTGCGACGAAGAATTAGCTAAGCCACACTGACCGTCCTTAATGCCTCCGAACGTTACCCATCAACCGTAAACACATATCCCGCGGGAATCGCCTACCCCTCACGTCACAGACAGGACTCTGGGCCTTCCACTTGCTTCCCACTGGAAGCAGGTGACTGTAAACCGAACAGGGATGGTAGCATTGCTTGTATTCGAGAAACAAACCTTCCCTATATAGTTCCTGATACAAGAAATACTGTTCACTGATGGAAGCAGCATAAGGTATTAATATACCTCACTGCTGGATGTATCATAGAGTAAGAATACTGCCCACTCCTAGAAATATCACAACATATTAATAATGCTCACTTGTGCGAGTATTATGACGTGTCAAAACTGCTCACTGTTCGAAGTGTTATAATGCACTAGTGCTGGTCACTGCTGGGAATATCGCAGTACTATGTGTATCATAACGTATCAATACTACTCACTGTTGTAGCAAATAGAATCAGTATTCATCCCTGCTGGATGTGCTATAACACCTCGATACTGCTCACTGCTGTAAATATCATATCAACTTATCGATATCATTCCATACACTGAATGACTTAAAATTGCTTTATGGAACTACGGTGGTATAAGGACTCCGATCTCATCAAACACGGCCTCTATCTTTTTCATTAGTGCCCGTTTTCACGGCAATCTGTATCATCTTACATGGTCATGATCACTTATAACTTCAAAGGCTTGTTTAATGGACACTAAGCCACGCAAGCTTCTGAAAGAAGTCCACTCTGGGATAAAGACAGACTCGAAGTGCGCGGTGTGACCAATGAGCAAGACGATACGACTCTTGAGCAAGACGGTACGACCCCTAAGCAAAACGTTATGATCTGAGCAAGACGGTACGACCCCTAAGCAAGACGGCATGATCTGAGCAAGACGATACGACTCCTAAGCAAGACGGTACGACCCCTAAGCAAGACGGCATGATCTGAGCAAGACGGTGCGACCCCTAAGCAAGACGATATGACTTAAGCAAGTCGGTACGACCCTCGAGCACGACGGTATGACTTAAGCAAGTCGGTGCGACGCTTGAGTATAACTGAGATCATGCAGGTCACATGAATCACCTCATCCATGACCTGACGGGTCACTGGCACGTACAACGATACTAACATGTTCCCGAGATCCGCGTCTTGCAGGAGACTGGTCCGTCATGCAAGAGTCAATCACAGGTGGCATGACAGGTCACCGGTACATCAGACACATGTAAGGTAGAAAAGGTCTAGGCTAGCGCTGGGTAGCTTGCCCCGACCGGGACCCGGGAGTCCTATACTTCCCCAGCAGAGCTACCCACCCACGGCAGCGGCGGACATCACGGGTGCATTACTGGCACCGCGTGGGTCACTGTGGGCACCGTCACCAGGGTCGGGTTCACCCAGCATTCACCTCGGGCACCGGAACATCACGGGTAAGTACCGGTAAGCTGTCTTTGGTGACGGCCCTCGGCAATTATGGTAATGCGGGCGGTATTTTTGCCGCCGAGTGACCCAGCCGGCGGATGGTTGGCCCGACGGCGGCCCAGGTCCGGTCACTACCACCAGCCAGCGGCTCTTTTGCCACGAATGACGGTGGTGCTTCCTGCCGTGGATGAAGGATGGGAGGAGAGGTGTTTGGCGGCCTGCGGTGACCCAGGGCTCATGTCCGGGAAGCATTCGAGTACGTGGCTACATAACATCCTTCCAGCCGCAGTTTTTGAAGTGATGCAACAGAACCTCTTGTTTCCTCGTACCCATCCAGCTGGACATTGCTCCTCTCCCAGCTCGGTCTCCCTCGGCCTCAACTACCTGCCCTCACTCTCATCATCGGCTACGTCAGCCTGACCCCCTCCATCATCTATAACTCAGATCGATCACTTAATAAACCGTCTGGATCGCTTTCACCCTCCACCATCACTGCCAGGATCACTGCTCACCAGCACCAGTACAGGGAGCCACCAGTGAGGATAGAATTGGGATGAGGCTGAGGGAATGTCATGGTGCCGAGGCGTTTGGCATGGGAGGCGCTTCTAACGGAAACACGCACGTATCGCATGAGCGAGAGCGAACATGCTGACGGAGGAGAATCCGAGATCAACTGACGGAGAAGCAGAAACACACATGATGCCACTAAGAACATGCCAGCTTTCTTTCAAGGACTCATCATTGCTACTTAGACGGTGACACGAACCAAAAATTCTCCAGCTACAGTCCGGTGATTAGTTTTTCCTGCTTCATCCTCACACACCC
>JAUTXX010375486.1:0-10464 GCA_032273605.1 Panulirus laevicauda | reverse complement strand
CTAGCTGTTATGGTGATCGTAATGTGGACAGATCCAGAGCCTCCCCTACCCCCTCCCCATTAAGCCCTCTGCATCTTTGTTTGTGTTTATAGAAACGTCAAACCCGCCGCGGACCTCCCTCCTCTCGTTTTCTAAACACACAAGACTAGCCACTATACTTTTCTATTTTGGGACGCGAAGGTCAGGAAGTTATAGGCATTTTGTAGATCGAACTATCCATGGGAATATTCTACTTTCCAATAATGAGAGAGAGTATCCCGGTTATAAGATTAAAGTTACTGTTGATATTGTATAAATATCTAAGATATCTCTGTAACTTCATAAGAAAACCTGTAATTTTGTATATCAAATGATATAAGAAATGTCAGCTCGTCTCTAACTTTTGACCATGATATCTTTCTTTAACTTTCTATGGTATATTCAGCTGACTATGATATTCTTAGCTGACAACCACTATACATTGTTAAGTAGGCATGAAGAAAGTGACACATGATTTATGTTCCTGAGAGAGCAGAAGACGAGGGTCAACATTGATAACTTTTTCTATTTAGCTCAGACAGTGTTACAATAGACCACGAAACGAAGTTCAGCTGTTGACGCACTGATCACATTTCTGAGCGTGGCAACCCTGAGTAAGAACCTGCTCGGTCTCCTGACACACTAGGTATATTAAGGCATACTTGGTATACTGACTTATTAGGTGTAACGAATATGCTAAGTATGCTAACTTAGCAGGTGCACCGGGCACGCTAGGCATACTAACTTACTAGTTGTAACGGGCCTATTAGGCATACTAACTTACTAGGTTTATCGGGCATACTAGGTATACGAACTTGCTAGATATACTTGGATACTACGTACACTAACTTACTAGGTATACCGGCCATACTAGGTATACTAACTTACTAGTTGTGTTGGGCATACTAGGTTCACGAACTTATTAAGTATACTGAGCATACTAGGTACACTAACTTACTAGATGTACCGGACATACTAGGTATAATAACTTACTAGGTGTACTAAGCATACTAGGTATACTAACTTACTAGGTGTATCGGGCATACTAAGTATAATTACTGAGTGTTTCGGTTCTACTAGGTATACTAACTGCACTAGCTTACTAAGTGTACCGGGCTACCGAGTATATCAATTTACTAGGTGTATCGAGCTTACTAGGTATACTACCTTACCAGGCGTCCCGGGGATACTAGGTATGCAATCTTATTAAGTTTACTGGGAATACTGATTAAACTAAGCTACTAAGCGCACACGGCATTATAGATATATTAAGTTATCAATTGTACTGGGCATACTAAGTATACTATATTACTAGGTGAAATATTCATTCTAGATATACTAAGTAACTAAGTGTACCAGCACACGAAGGATATTAAGTATCTATGCCCAGTGGGCATTCATTGTATAATAAGTTACTAGATATAGTTGGCATACAAGGTATACTATCATTAGGTGTGCTGGAAATCTAGATATACTAAGTTACTAGGCGCATTGGATATTCTAGGTATACTAAGTTATCAGGTGTACTGGGCATATTAAGTATACAAAGTTACTAGGTGCACTGGGCATTCTAGATATAGTAGGTTATTAGGTGTACTGGGCATACTAGATATACTGTTAATACGTGTACTGGGCATATCATGTATACTAAGTTACAGTTGTACTGGGCATACTAGATATACTAAGTAACTAAATGCACAAGGCATTCTAGTTATACTAAGATACTAAGTGCACCAGGAATACTAGGTATATCAAGTTACTAAGTGTACTGGAAATACTAGGTATACTAACTTAACAAGTGTACTGGGATTACTAGGTATAGTAAGTTACTAGTTGTATTGGGGATACTACCTATACCAAAATACTAGGTATACTGGGAATACTATGTTTACCATGTTACTAGGTGTACTGGGAATACTAAGTACTATACGTTACTGTGTAGAGAGAAAACTAAGTACAGAAAGTTGCTATATGTGCTGTGGATATAAACTGTGGATATAAACTCTGGATATAAGGTATACTAAGTTATTAGGTATACTGGACGTACAATGTTACTAGACGTACAGGCCATACAAGGTATACTAAGTTATTAGATGTACTGGGCATACTAGGTATTTGTTATTAGGTGTACTGAGAATGCTAGGTATACTCAGTTACTAGGTGTAATGGGCATACTATGTATTGTAATGGGCATACTAGGTATGCTATGGTACTAGGTGTATTAGGCATACCAGGCATACTACGTGGCCACATTATAGATGTCTTGACAGAAAATTTGAGCTGGCTATAATTGGGATGGTTCACCGTACTGCTGTGTCCCATCCCTGGTGGTCAGGGTTTACGACGCGCCAGAGCTGCTGCCCGCTGGGGTCGGCGTCTGCAGTGAGGCGTGGCAGTCGTCCTGGGTACCCGGCACGGTCTAGGCACGCGGCTCTTGGCACTCCACACCTCCTACTGGTGGCTCTACTCAAACGTCTACGTCGCACCACACAGTGTATGTGTCACGGGCTCTACTGGAACAAACGACCCCTCGCTGGCGCCTTCCCAGCTGACCAACAGCTCTCTTACTGACATACATCAGTCACTGCTTTCCGCTTTCCATGGTACATCTTGTGATACCGCATGATCAAGCATCCAGGAGAGCCAACTACCCTCAAATAAACCATGTACCACCATCAAGTCATGAAGTGATTCGTTAGTCTCAACACTTGCCATGATGCAACACTTTACCCTCCCTCCTCAACCCGGCATTATCCAATATTTTGTTCCTACTGTCTACTGCGTCTAGTGATCCAGCCATTACTGTGGAATGTGTTTAGTGAGTCAGCCATTAATATGAAGTGTGTTTAGTGACCTAGTCATTATTGTGGAGTGTTTTTAATGACCCAGTCATCACTGTCCAGTGTGTTTACTGACCCAGTCATTACTGTGTAGTGTGTTTAGTGACCGAGACATTACCTCACGCATGTTGCCAATATTCTCACAAGAAGTGTGGTTAACAATCAGGACGTACCTCAGGCACTGGCAAGAAAGCGCTCATTCATTTCCATAACAGTGATGGTCAGAGGAACGTAAGCTTTCTGCCGTTCTATGATCATGATTCCTCTACATTAACTACGGACTTCCCACTTAAGCTTTGATTAACAATTCAGCATAGAGAAATATCGGATAGAAATGATTGTATGATTCAATTCTTCGTGGAAAGACAAAACACAACCACACGAGTTACTTTGCTTTTAGTGGACTTGAGTTGTTCATGCAGTGTTAAGTGACTGGTACCGTTGTACGACTGAGGGTCTGGTGTACGACTGAGGGTCTGGTGCATGACTGAGTCTATGCATGACTGAGGGTGTCAAGTTTGATTCGGTTTAACTTTTGACCATTTCATTATATTATACTGAAAATAAGAATTACGACGCGACTTTGAAAGCGCTGATCCTGTATATGAAATTCAGATAAAGTTAACCGCTCATCACTCAGTACAGGAAGTTCCAGTGTTGTGTGTGTCATCAAAATAACAAGTTCCAGTGTTGTGTGTGTCATCAAAATAACCAGTTAGAAAGTTGGTGTCAGTGTGGGCCTCGAGGCGGCCAGCTGCAGCCTACAGGCAATTACCAATTAAGAACATTTCCTGTATACCACAAGATGGAGATGATGGCAGTAGAGGGGCGGGCCTCCCCACGACCCCAGCTACTGCTACTGTTCCTACTACTGGCCACCCTGGTGCTTCCACCCACCCAACCACTCGTAAGTTACCTCCCCGTCATTCTGTACCAAAGCTTCAGCTGTCAGTCTACTTTCGTCACTCAGTCTTATCAAATGTATAGCTTTAGAGAATGTGTTATCCATTACTTCCATTGTATGTGGGTGACATATGACGACCGAGGAAGCATGACAGGAATATTCATCTTACCAGGCGATACTGGTAAGGGTTGTAGTTATCATGCAGAAAACCTAGGGACGTAAAACACTTGGAAAAATCTAAGTTCCTGTGGAAGGTAATCTCTGCAGCGGCGGCAGATATTTATCTTAATTTCTACGTGTGAAACCTTAGTGAAAATTATGATTCCACTTTGTTGACACGGAGAGATATATGGTACATCTTAACTGAAATCTAAGATAACTCTGGGCCACAAGGGTAGATTTACTAAGGTTCTGTTGAATTAACTTAGATTTCAATATCATGATTGAAACACACCAACGTGTGAATGATGATGTGAATATGGCAGAATATAAAAGTTTCATAGTTGTATAGTGTAAATATGAGTCCTCATGAGTGTACAGCGCCATCCTCGTACAGTGCAAATAGGTATCCCCCCCTTCCACACACACACACACACACACACACACACACACACACACCAACCTTATGCCAGGTATCCATTCTACTGACCAGCCGCGAAGGGAGGATGAACAGCTAGGTGGACTGTAAACAGGCTATCACGACCAGGATTCGAATCTATGTTGGTATGATTCCAGACACACACTGTAACTCATCCATCATACGTTCTCAGCTTCACTGGTAACTCATACATCTGTATATTCCCCACTTCGACGGTACCTTATGTATCTGTTAATTCCCAGTTCCATTGGTAACTCATATATCTGGACATTCCCAGCTTTTCTGGTGATTCATACATCTGTACAATTCGTTTCACTGTTAAATAATATGTTTGTATAAGGTAATTCATGTGTATATCTCTGAATTAACTGGTAACTTATACATAGGTACTTGCGCAGCTTCACTGGTAACTCATGTATCTGTAAATATCCCGGCTTCATTGGTAGTTCATACATCTCTACATTACTAGTTTTAGTGGTAACTCAAATAATTGTGCATTCCCAACTTCACTGGATAAAATCTGCATGTAAATTCCTTGTTTCACTGATAACTCCTGTATATGTATATTCCCATCTTCACCGGTAACTCATGCATCTATACATTCACAGCTTCACTAGTAACTCATACATCTGTATATTTTCAGTTTTACTGGTAACTCACCTGTCTGTACATTCCCAGTTTCACTGGTAACTCAATTTTTTTTACATTTTTGGCTTTACTGGTAACTCATACATCTGAAAAATTTCAGCTTTACTGGTGACACTCATCCATCTGTACATTCCCAACTTCACTGGTAACTCACATATCAGTGCATTTTCAGCTTCACTTGTAACACTTCATCTGTTCAATCCCTGTTTCACTTGTCACTCATCCATTTGTGCATTTCTGGCTTCACTGGTAACTCATGCATCTGCACATACCCAACAACACTGGTAACTCATTTATATGCACGCATGGTAACTCATATATTTGTAAATTTTCAGTTTCACTGTCAACTCATACATTTAAACATTTCGATTTCGCTGGTAACTCATATGTCTGTACATGCCCAGCTTCACTGGTAACTCTTACATCCTAACATTTCCTGCTTTGCTGGTAGCTCATGCATGTGTATATTTCAAGCTTCGCTAGTACCTCATACATCTGTGCATTATCAGCTTCCATGGTAACTCAGCCATCTGCACGTACCCAGCTACACTGGTAACTCATGCATCTGTACATTCTCAACTTTCCTAGTACCTGATACATATGCAAAGTCCCAACCTCAGTGGTAACTCATACATCTGTATACTGCCAGCTTCACTGGCAACTCAGCTATACATACCGAGGTACACTGGTAACTTATGCATCTGTACATTCTCAGCTTCATTGTTAACGCATGCATCTGTACATACCCACACACACCCAGCGTCAGTAGTAACTCATACATCTGTACATACCCATACATACCCAGCGTCAGTGGTAACTCATACATCTGTACATACCCATACATACCTGGCGTCAGTGGTAACTCATACATCTGTACATACCCATACATACCCAGCGTCAGTGGTAACTCATGCATCTGTACATATCCAGAGTCACTGGTAATTCATACTTCCGTAGCTACACAGCTGAACTGGCAGCTCATATATCTGTAATTTTTCAGCTTCACTGGTAACTCATACATCTGTACATTCCCAGCTTCACTGGTAACTCATACATCTGTGCATATCCAGTTTCACTGGCAACTCAAATATCTCTATATTCCCAGCTTAACTGGTAACTCATACATCTGTACATACAGAGCTTCACTGATAACTCATAAATCAGTATATTCCATGCTGCACCGGTCACACATAAATCTGTACAGTGATAGCTTCACTGGAAATTCATAAAACTCTACATTCCCATCTTCACTGGTGACTAAAACATCTTTATATTGCTGGCTTTACTTGTGACTCACCCAACAGTTCGTTCCCACTTTCACTGGTAACTCATACACCTGTACATTCCCTCCTTCACTGGTAACTCATATTTCTGAACATATCCAACTACACTGGTAATCTATGCACATATACATTCTTAGCTGTACATGCTTAGCTTTAGTGGTACTCATACGTCTGTATATTTTCAGCTTCACTGGTAATTCTTCCATCAGTACATTCCTAATTTCATTGGTATTTCATGCATCCGTACATTTTCATCTTCGCTGGTAACTCATACATCGTGCATTCCCTGCTTCACTGGTAACTCACCCATCTGTATGTTTCCAGCTATGTAAGAACAATGTAAGATAAACACACGTACCATTAACTTTTCATTAGCTGTTTAGTTTTATCATTTCATTGTGAGTTGTACATATGTAGTTGCATCACATGGAATGTGTTCATGAACTCACATTTAGTCTGTAAGAACCAAGCACAAGGTATTGTTTAGTCTTGTGTAACATGTAAAGCGGACCTGCAAACGACACAACGAAGAGTCGGCCGGTCGCTCAAACACGTGATGATGATGATGTGTTGACAGTCTCAGATAAAAAGCTGGGCTCACCACTAGTCACACCGTCCACTAGTGTGTGTGTGTCGTAGTGTCATAAGACCATAACCCAGAGTACTATAGATGTACCAACTTACTTTTTATAATAAAACTGTAAAGGCCACCTGATCTTCACTGAGTACCACGGAACGAAGAAACACCCGATCTCCTTCTTACCAACTCAACCTTACAAATGGTGGCAGTGACGTAAGAACCTACGTGACCACGGACAGCCGTCACACCTAACGCATACTTCTACGCCTGGCGTTCCCAGCATTCATACAAGCCTGCCTGACACAGTCCTGACGCTCCGTGATCCAACGACCATACCTCCCTGCATCGAAGATATGCCTATAATGCACTGCTGACACTGTCGCTTACAAGGGAAAGCGACACAGCGCCGCAGTCGTGCAGTGCTGTCATCACGTGGAGCTGTCTCAAGCCAGGTCAGCGATCCTGCCCACACCAACTTGGAGGTCATCTTGACTGCTCCAGAGACACGTCATCATCCGTGACGCCATCCCAGAGGTCATCATGGCGTAGCCCCGACCCGCTAGCACACAACTTACCTGCAGCGAGCCACTATTGTGCACACATCACCACGCTACAACCAAGACGCCTTAGAGGAGGAATCTCTCATTCAGATTAGAACTGTGTCAGAATGGTTCACTCAGTGAGGTATGTTCTTTTTGTGGTACTACTTCTTAGTCTATACATATAGATATATATACTTTCATATATACTCTTTAGTCCTTATATATAGACATATATACTTTCCTATGCTTCTTGACATGATTATTCACTTCTGTAATTTACCCAGTTCATCTGAGGTTTCATCTATTATTCCATATATCCCTTCTTAAATTTTCATATATAGTCTTATACTGATATGTCACAGTGTTAAGTACATCTTTAGCAAAATCATTTATTGTCTTCATTACAAAGTTTTCAAATCAGAATCATGATGTATATTTTGGATTAGGCAAATAGTGTAATATAGATTTTGTTTTTGGTTATCATGTGCCTCCTTTAACTTTGATTTTGATACATGTCCAACAAGCTTTCGTGTGATAGACATAAAGGTTCATATGTACTTAGAAATTGACCGAGAATCTCTTATTATAAACGTGACCAGCCTTCTAAAACGGCGACGTCACACAATGTTGTTTTGACAGATTCTGGTGTGCAGATGACCTACAGAAACCTTCTCACACGTTGCCTCACCCACACCCACCTCCCTCTCCACATCACGGGAACTCGGAACAAACGATTTCTTATCAAAATTTTGTTTTTACACAAAAACTCGCGAGGGAATCACACGAGTTATTTGATGGATTAAAAATGCGGAGGAAATCGTTGAACATAATGGTGAATCAGGAGACAGAGCGCTTAAAGTGACTGCTATAAACCTCTTTGATTTCAACAAGCCTAATAATTATGCCAAGGTTGCTTATAACTCAGATGACATTCAAATCTGTACGTCTTAGGATGAATTCATAACATTGTATAGATTAGGTTGTGAGGAATCATTTTCAGATAGTTTACTACACGTCCTTTTACGTGCTCATAACACAACATACATGGATGATCCTGATCATTGGAGTACTGTACATGGAAGAATGAGATAAGTTAGGCAAGCTTATGAATCCTGACCCTGGATATCAGCCATGATGAACCCTGACACACACGTGCAAACACTCATGCGATTATCACACATCACCTTCATCCTGACACACACAAGGTGCTCCTGACCACTCGTCTCCTGGTCAAAGAAAGCAAATCGGTGATAAACGCTCAAATACAGTTACGTGCTTTGGTTGTGGCCAACCAGGACATAAGGTGAATGTGTCTCCTTACATAACGGACCCGTTCTCACGTGAGCCTTGACCAAAACAAACGCAGTCAACGACCCATGACATCACAGCCTCGGTCGTCACAATTCTGCCAACCGAGTCATAATTTCGTCCAGTCAGACAACCTTCACCTGCTCGCGCCCAACACCACCAAACATGTGTTCATATCATAGGAACGCTAGACACACTTCAGCGGAATGCCGAACATTAGCTAGACAGACGTCATCTAACACAGATTTATCGTTGTATTATCAACAATGACAACCTCCCTCTTATGACAAGACTCCAACTCATAAAGAACTCTTAAGACATTTTCGTTCTTTGGCATCTTCTCACGTCACAAGTTTCGATTTAGTGGGTTATTTTCAGGATCAGCCTATCACAATCTTTCTAGACAGCAGCGCAGAAGCAGATATCATTCATAATGATTTCATTCACCCATTAATGCGCACTCAACTTGTTCAATGCTCAGACTTTTACCCATCCCTTAAAAGTCTCAGCGTAAGAGGCAATACTGAAATGAGCATTTGCATATGGAACTCGGTCATTACCATAACCCCTTACATTGTTCGCGGTGTAACTTTTCCTGCTAACTTGTGCCTAGGACGCCGCTCTATTGCACAACATAGGATCTGTCCTATTTATCATGGAAATGTTGTTTGCATTGATAATACGTTCCACCCATTGTCGGAGAAGAGTTCTCACTCACTCAAGAGTCATAAATACATCTGCTCCCACGTGGGCCCTGCTTCAGTGTAGACAATACATATCCTTTCTACTTTTCCACTCATCATTGCCTTGGTAAACTGAAAACAAACATGACTTTGCATGATGACACATTAACGAAAGTTCCACTCTCACTTTCTCGAGCATGGATGTATGACCATGGACTCAACCATAAGCAGGGTAATCTCGCACTTAGAGTAGTTGCTGCACCTCCCTCACTTACTGTAAGAGGACTATCGATGGATGCCTCTATTCATGAGACCATATACATTGCCAATGCGCGATCCGCTCCTGTCCGTCTCCGAAGAGGGACTAAGCTTGTGGAATTCTCCTTTTTGAAGTCTGGAATTCAAGACGAGGTGTTACATGAGTTTAATATCCGTCTAATCTCAGATTCCACTAACCCACCACCACCTACTCCTACTTCTGGCTCAACAGTGCATGGTTTGAGTCAGCTCCCCACCATTATCAGGAGAAACACTGGGCAGAATTCATTCGGATGCTCACACTATTAACTTAAGAGAAAGGCACACGTCCCATTTACGTTCCAGCCTATCGATTGCCACACGCGCACAGAGACATAGCAAACAAACTTGTTCAGGAAATGATGAAGGATGATCTTATAGAAGAATCACGATCGCCATGGAATTCAACACTTCTGATCGTTCCGAAACTTTTAGACCATCATAGATTGCAGAAAACTCAACAAGATCACGTTGAAAGATCGTTTCCCATTACCAGTGGTATCAGAAATTCTTCATAGCCTCAGTAAGAATAAGGCATTTTCAGCTTTGGATTTACTGAGCGGATTTTTGCAGATTCCGTTGTTAGGGGAAAGGGCTGGAAATCTTCCCCTCCCGTTCATGATTTTCCAAAAGAAGGAACGGGCAGGTGGGCAAGTGAGGATACACCTTCTAAGGCTCACTACTGTGTTCTTATACGCTACCTCGCTAGCGCGGGATAAAGCGAACATGTATGAAAAAAAGAAGAAAATGAAAAAAGAAATAT
>JAUTXX010375377.1:0-13246 GCA_032273605.1 Panulirus laevicauda | reverse complement strand
ATACTAATAATGATACACAATTATAATCGACTATGCTTGGCAAGTGGTAACACAAATCAGTAGCAGTCTTTGATGAAACTGTAGCACTGTCAACGGACGGGACGGAGCGCAGCATCAAAATCCCACCTTTACTCCTGCGTGGAGCGCATTCCCGAAGCTACAAGGAGCTCAATAAAAAAAAGGTGGGGGTGCACCTTATGCCACAAAATATTACATCACAAACCTAGACTACGCAGACATGTATAACTGCGCAGTTATAACATCCTTGTTCCGGGTCAGGCAATAGCCTCAATGGGACGGTAAAATTAAAATATGTGAAACAGAGATAGGGAGTGAGATTAGTCCCTGGCATGTACAGACGTATTAGTAAACGAACAAAATTGGGAACTATTCAAGCGTACATCATGCACTGATTTCTCTTGTTACATAGATCATATATAGCAATAGAGAAATCATCGTTAAGTGTATTTTTGGATATTTTGATCATAGCATCAACAACGAGCTGTGCCCCAGCAACACGCGAGCCGGATATTTTGTCGCATCCCTGAGGCTGGCTTTCCATATCTGACGTCACAATATAACGACCTTCTGTTTCATTGTTAACAATGGACTGGTCCCTTGTCACAACTTACACGGGCAGCAGGCATCACCCAGTGGGTGCAGTCACCTCACTGGCTGACTGCATTTGCAAGCTATCACAAGTGCCCTAAAGAGAATCCCTGTACTTATATGTTTGTAACGCTATGAAAGAACCATAATCAGCATAGCCTACCTGGTAGCCCGGTGAGGTAGTCCCTGAGGGCGGGCAGGCTACGAGGCGAGGCCAGGTCTCCGCCCAAACGTTCACAGTCCCGGCGAGCATCTTCCCAGCCCAACTTCTCCTCCTTTTTCAAGTGGTAGCACTCGCCCTCCACCTTGTCGAAGGGCTGAGGGCAGGATGAATACGCCGCCGCCCAGCCTGCGGAAGGAAGGAATGGTCTTGGTCACAGAGGCAGTGATGGCTTAAGGATACCAAGTCTTACCCTTGTTACTACATCCTCTCTCTCTCTCTCTCTCTCTCTCTCTCTCTCTCTCTCTCTCTCTCTCTTAGGGTTACCTCTCTGTTGTTGCTTCCCCTGATTAGTATTCCAAAGGGTGACTGCCAGAGAAACTGTTGGCATACGCGGTAAAGTCTACGCACTAGCCCCGCCTATGGTGATAAGTACTCACAAATATTATGTACTCTCTCGATGAGTGTCTTCTCTTACGGCTACCTTCTACAATGAGGGCACGTCTTCTCTTGTTATAAATACTCTTGATCATTCGATTGCTTCCATCTCTCAATTATCAGAGCTACATCTCTCTTTCTTCTCAGGATTACTTTGTTTCTCTTAAGGTGGTTTGTCTATGTTCTCTCTCTCTCTCTCTCTCTCTCTCTCTCTCTCTCTCTCTCTCTCTCTCTCTCTCTCGTTAAGGTTACTTCTCTTCAACACCTTTACTATCTATCTGTCCTCACTGGTTCTTGAATTTAGGTTATTCTTCCTAAGCTTTCACTCATAACAACAACCACTGTCCTTCCCCTTCCATCTTTCCCTTCCTCCATCCCTGTACGCCTCCAATCATACCCGTGTGTGTTCCTTCTCCTCCGAACATCTATGCCTCCCATCACATTCCCTGTATGCCCTACTTTGCCCCTTAACACCTCCCTCATCCCGGCCCTTAATGCCCGCCCCCTGTGCCGCCTCTCACCGTGCTCCTGATCGCCCTGTTGGGCCAGGTCGGGGCGGCCCTGCTCGAGGACCTCCAGGCGAGAGTCGATGTTCTTCATGCGTTCCAGTTCGTCCATGACCGTCCCCAGCTGGGCCCTGCACGTCACCATCTCGTCCTGCCGCACACAACAACAAAATGAAAACAAAAAACTAGTGACAACACATGGTAACATGTATAATACAATACATGATAATTTGAAAACTTTTTTACACACAAAAAAATGTTTGCAAGAACTGAGTTAGGTAGGTTATTTTTTTTTTAACTAAGGATGGGACGTCAGTGTAAAACACTGTAGTAACTTTATCATGCTCTTTGATTTGGATTCCTTTACTAATACTGCTCACTTATTTGTATCTGGCTTTAAGGAGTTTTGAGATGATTACGTAGTTGTAGTTTTTGCTAGCTCAAGGGAGGTGAGCATGGCTCGCAGTTCATTGTGTAGGGTATTTTTTCTAACATTTTTCTCGAACCTTTTACCATTATGATGGATCACGGTGGCAGCACTTCAGCCCTCCCAGTGGTAGAGTTGAGAGAGCCGTCAGTAGAAGAGATATTTTGCGGTACGTTTACCTCACTAGACTTCACCTTCTTAACATAATTCTACATCACGTGTACCCCTCTCATAAGATGTGTATTTACCCAATAAAGCATCGTGTTGTTACTCGTGTTCCCGTAACCCTCTCCTTCCATCACAAAATAAACCTTGCAAGTCACTTAAAAAGAACACCGCTAAAACAGGAATAAGATACAGTTATAGGAATTCTCTTGAATGCTAAATAGACTGGATTTCGTTCGAGACAAACACGATCACATGAAACAAGTATACAAACTCAAAGCAGCTGCGGCTACGGTGGATTCCCCTTTTTTTCTCTCTATCCTGAGAGCAATTTTACTGTGCAGAATAGGTCGCGAAGGCTTTCCACGATGGGCGACACCAGTACATTTAAAGGAACTGGCGTAAATATACAGTGGCAATTTATGCTGGTCTTTTTAACCTCTTATGCACGGTGTAATGATGCTTGAGCACAATGATGCGATCGTAGAATAAGACGCTACGACCCTTCGGTATGATAGATAGCCTGGCCTGTCCTGAAGCGAGGCTATCATCTCCAAGGGTTCTAGCGTTGTGCTCCGGGGTCGTATTTACCCTGCTTAAGCAGCTAATACCATCGTACCGTACAGGGTAAGGCGTTGAAGCCTCAGACAGACGCAAACCTTTGGACACAAAGGTTATATTTGCGGTCACCAAACGACGTTTGTCGTTGTTTAGAGACTTTCTCCACGGGATTAGCTGTTAGCTAAGAAGACAGTGTGTGCAAGAAACGACTCCTAAGGTTTGTTTACCTCGGCGAAGCTCGCATCGCGCTGCTAGGACCCATAATAGCTCTAGCACATGTGGCAAATAAACCAAGCCTTAGTAAGGTGCACGTAGCGTAAGAGTGCGATGTAATAACATACTCTGAGCCATGAGGAGATACACATCTGTCCGCAGAGGATCCAGCCTGCAGGCTCCAGCTGGTCTGCGTGTCGCCTTCATGTGACGTCATAACTAAACCGCCGATCTTCATCAAGTTTCGAGTAATATATTCATCGTGGTCTCAGAGCGCTGATTTTTTCCCCCTAGCGCAATTGGGTAGTATGACAGCCCTTGCCTGTCATCAAATAAGGAGTGTAGAATGTACGGTATAGTGAACTATATACTCTAGTGTGCAAAAACTCTGATGAAGTACTGCCTGTATATTGTTAATTATGATAGAGAAGCACTAGGCCTGTTAGCCCATGAGAAGCAGTCCCTCTTCACATCTGTGTAACCTTACAGTTTGTACTCGAAACATTCTATAGTTTTACCCTTTACTACTATCTTCATTTGGCAACATATAACTCTCTTCTAAAACCCTGTTTCCAAAACGGTGAAAAGATGCATTCTTGTATCGTTGTTAAATCTTAATTTGGGAAGTTTAAAATCATTGTCGCGAGTTCTTTCTTGACTGGATACACGGAGTATCTTACGAATATCTTTAGCTGTCACGCACTTATACACTTCAATCGTCTTTACCCTGACTCCTCGTCTTCATAGGGAATGCAAATTCAATATTCTTAGTTACTTCATTGAAAGGATTCCTAATACCTGGGATTTTTGTATTCTTACTTAGATTTTTTTTTGTGAAAGAACTCATCCATCCTGTGACAGGCTGCACCTCAACTGAAAACTAAAAACAACCTTCGAAGCAATTCCGGGTTCTGTGTTCACTTTATTTTGGACGTTTATAGTTTGATAAAGCGGTTGTGGGAGAGTGCTTATCAATAATGACTTCTCAGTATGTATGCTAAGGAGACACATTGGACTCCTGTCTTCTCTCGCCTGCCAGTTTTATGTCTACCTTTTGATTTATTGAGGTTTCCCTGTAGTGCTATAGAATTTTCAGTGAATTCTTGTATTTGTATCATCAGCAAATGCAATAATAATAATAACACCTCTGTCTGCATCTTCAGCACATTTACTATCAGTAACACCTCTGTCTAAGTCATGAGGCCTCTGCTGCCATTACTAAACCCAAACTGTTCTCTGTATCACTTCTGACTTTATATGAATTTTAATGCAACAGTTTACACTAACGAACACAACCACGCCACCAACATCCTTTGTTTTTGTTTTTTACTATTTGTGAAACAGTTCATAAAGCACACATGATATTCTGTGAACAATTTCCTGGTTTTAAAGTTCATGTTAATATTACTGAAGTCAAGTGAAATTTTTCTCCATAAAAACGTGCTCTTATCAATATTATTTCTTAAATTTCTGTTGTTTGCATGATATACTTTAAATCTAGTTTTATACTTCTCTTCTACTGCGTTTATCTCTGACCACTCATCTCTATATTTGGCTTTGATAAAAAAAAAAAAATTCCCCATTTTCATATTTCAAGAATGCCCCTATTTCCCTTACTTGACCACATACCAGTATAATCTAGCTGTTTTAAGACTTGAGTATCCCAGCTGCAACCACCCCTCTCTACTGACTTGGCCACAACTAACCCTCGCGCCCTATATTTGAGGACCCCTTCCCTGGTAAATGTGACACGGCACATTACTGTCTGAACACAATTTATCAACACATTACTCCGGACAGCCATTCTTTCTCAATCCCACTTCAGGCAGAACAACTATTATGACTGGAATCACCACCCACCAATCGTATATCCTAGCCCTAATGTCTAACATCTTGTTCGTCCTGCGATACGGCTTCCTGTACTGAAGAATAAAATGGACTCGTTCCCATTGCCAGACGTCATCCATTATCTCCATTTCGTAGTAGACTACTTTCAAGTGACGGTAATGAGGCAACGAGCGCTTGTCCTGGCACTGTACTTTACAACTTTACGTCTCACATCAGTGGACAGCAAGACAACAAAGTAACTCATCTTAATTTTATACAGTGACGGTCGTGTCCTAGTGTGTGAAGACTCGCTGTGACTGGCAGGTGGGTGACTCACCAGGGGCATGGAGTAAAGTCCGTGGCCTTGCAACTCTCACATCCATAAGGCCATCGAAATCGTCTGTGTGTCCAGTGGTGAATAAAGAGGTACTGGGAAACACATCTACAGGTGTTCATGCCACGCCTGTAGCTATGGCGACCGTGACCTAGTGTCGATAACTAGAAAACTAAAGGCTAGAATTGTCGTGGGGACAATATGACCGTTGCACACGTGCCTTCATTGCCTCCGTGACCGAATTGGCAGCAAATGAGGTCTTCGTAAAAGCACTCTACCGTACAGAGTCTATGGTATTCGTATTGAAAGTAGTTACTCTGCGTTATCCAATCTCGTAATACTAATCAGTGGAAAATGAAAAGCGTTTATCATGGTACGAGCGACAGGTAAGGTCGAAGAGCGAGGAGGTTGAGGCGGGTTACCTCTAGCGAGAGAAAGCAAAGGATGAATAACTTCTGAAGCGTTTGATGTAGGTTTCCTGATGTGTATGGGACGTTCTTTCTTTTGGTCTGGGAAGGGAAGGAAAGTTAGCTATGCTAAAGCAAGCACATTTGAGAGCGAGGGCAATGGAATAAAAGGACATAATATCAGTTGAAAAAGATAAAAATAAAGGATATAAAGTTTGTTAAGTATAGGTGTAGGTCCCAGAAAGGGTTTGGCAAACATTACGATCGAAAATATTTACTGCGCATTTATGGGGAAAGGAAAACATGATGTTACTGTTGTTAGGATCACAACGTCTTTGCTCGTCACTGCCACAGCACAGCCTGACGAATTCATAGAATCACTGTGGCTGCGTTTTATGATTAACACGAAGTTTACCCCTCTCATAATACAGTATAATTTCCATGTCATCTCTTTCCTCGAGCACAAACCTCGCTAGACGGGTGAGGCGCCTGAGACGTTTGGGTTGGCATCTCAGTTCCTAGAAGGGAGAAGCATACTAATTGGAGGGACACCTCTCCTCACATGAAACCCAAGCTTCTAGTGAGGGACGATCATACGTCTTCCTGTACAACTAATGCTATTTCGACTCACCACCCCTTAACGTTAATCTAGAAATGTCGAACAAAATAGACATCAAGTAATGATTTCAAGTCTTTCACTTGTCATGAAAGAAAAGTTTCAAAATGAAGAACACGAAAATTTCTAAAAAAAAAAAAATCAGTAACTGATGTTCTGGTTAAGCCAACACAGTGGCGCCAATTATGACCAGAATGTGTAGTTGGTATGGCTCCTGGGCTCAGGCGGGCTAGAGTTACCCCGCAAGCCATATTACTGAACTAAGCTCGTCGATGATGCAATCTCACCTAAAAAAAAAATATCTTAATGCTGATACTGTATGCTGGATATCTTTGATTACGTTTAGCTTTGCAATCGTTGACGTGCTCAGATAGCCTAGCCAGTTAATATCCCCATTAGAAATAGGAAGGGTTGCGTTCTGCGCCAGGCCGTGCCCGGACACTGTGAAAGAGGCCCGTGATTACTCGTCAACGGAGGCGGTGTGTGACCTATACTCAGATCCGTTAGTGGCTATTAACCAATCAACTCCATCTTGGCTCCCTCAAACATGAAACATGACGAAGATTTTCTGAAGCGAGTTTGTTACAGACTGATGCGCCAAATATTCTGAGACTGTTAGTAATTAGTTTAGTCATCTGACTATACTCTCATGTGACTTAGCTCATTATTTGTTTCATTCGCATACAGTATATTCTACTGAGTGACCGTAAACTGCATTTGCTATGAAATAAGGGAAACTGCACTAAAAAAGCATCAGACCTTAAGCTAGTTAAGGAATGCATACAAATGAAAATACTCGTTTCTATCTTCTACGCAGTAGTGAACTTACCAAAGAAAGAAATAACACATGTAGAACACATACACAGCGAGAGTGTATGTGGTCTACAAATTATCCTTAATACTAGAAGGTAAATATTTTTCGGTTGGTGGATCTGGCATGACGTGGACTGTCTTAATGGACCTAAAACACAAACAACCAACCAAAGAATCCACAGGCTCGCCTCCATGTAACTACCCACGGATAGTGATAGTAAAAACTTAAAAATTCTGATTACTGCCTTATGTTAATATTTTGTCAGGATATTTCATCTAAAACCACGGTAAGCATGCCAGACATTATACCAAATCTTTGCGAGATGTAGAGAACATTCTTTACTTCTATCTATTGTCCCAGTAGTAATACTAATCTATTCATGACATAATAATAATAATAATAATAATAATAATGATAATAATAATAATGATACTGCTGGGGTTATTCCCTTAGGATGGGGTGTCGATACGTAACTAAAATTAGAGGAAGGGAGAAATAGGTAGTATGTCTGCGGAGAGGGTGAAAGGCGTGCACTGGACAAAATTAGTTGGAGCGATGTGGTATTCAGGATGCAACGAGTAGTCAATGGACAGAACCAGGGTATATGAAGGTGCAGAGGGAAACCACGGATAGGGCTGTGGGGACTGGTTGTGGATAGCGGGTTGTGGTTTCGGTGCATTACAGATGACAGCAACAGAAAATGGATGAAAGCGAATGAGGCGTTTTCTTCGTCTGTTCCTGGATCAACACACTCGTGCTGGTACTTTGATGCCATCCGATTCGAGATTGCTGACCGTACATTCTGGGCGATCACTAACAGGCCATAAAGTCAATAGTCTTTCCTTTCATCTTTCCTTTTTATTTCTACATCGAACCTGTTCTTCTCACACTTTCTTTACACGTCTTTTTAAATTTCTTCTTTTGATCCTTTCTATCTTTATACATGCAAGGCCTGGACTTGATGGGTACGGTGTTCGTGACCGGAGCGCTTTAAAGAAAAAGAAGTTGTGCGAGAATGAGTGAACGTTCGTGTGGTGTCGCTATGCGTGTCTGGTGTTAGATGCTGCTTTACTGGGATAGAATATTCCACTCTGTAAAGGTAACCGAATATGATTCCACATCTAAAAAGAAACTATCAATTCTATCGTGCTACTATTACATTAATGAACGTAACGTAGGTAGTTTCACCAGAACAGGAAGCGTCATAAAACCTGAAGAAGGGCCTATCATTGTCATAACGCATTCTATATAAACAAACATAAAGTACGTAGCTGTACGTACGCAGGTCCTCTGCATTTCACGTGATAGTGTTTCGTGGGGCAATTATCCTTGGTACAATTCTGTTGCTGATGGTCGTGGTGGTGCTGGAGACAACATCCTGTATCACGGTTAACTGATAGTCTAGGATATAATCTCCTACACTGAGAAAATCTAATCTAATCACTAGCCCATTGAAAGCATTCAAGTTTACTATACGATATGCATGTAATTTTCAAGAGCAAAACACTACCAATGCAGAAAAATGCCATATGGCAATGCAGCAGCAATATACAAAGCGCGCGTCTATTGGAGTGGCAGGCATGACGCTGGGCACGGCAGCACCACCACCACCTCCAGCCTGTATGCACCTCCTTAACCTTGACGTTCCAACGGTGCCCAACCTGCATTCACCCCTGACACACGTGTACTTCTCTCTCGATTAGAGTTATCTTATATTTCAAGCTCGTGTAACCCATGGAAATCATCCTTACTGCGCTGTAAATATTGTGGCGATATACTGACCTCACTGCCAAATGGTCATGGCAATGAGACGAGTGAGGTAAACAATGCTGTTCACCTACAGGCAACACAGTTCTTATAACAAGATGAAAATCATCGTATCAAAGATTAAGTAATATACGAACGCTGAGTTCAAGGTACATTAACTGAATATACCCTAACCCATAGAGCTAGACGGTATGGCCCTTGAGTATGATGGCCTGGCCTTTCACCTGACCTTTAAGGGCAGCGCTGAAGCCAGACCAAGGGTTATACTGTCGTGCGTAGTAATCTCCCCGCTGCACCCTGACGCCGGTCGTACCAGTACAAAACCCCCATATTATTCTCTCCTCTTCCTGCCACAAACGGCAATCTTCACAACGCTACTAATATAGGTTTGTTTCACGACGTCTATGCTCTTCCGATTTCATGCCTAAAACACGATACGACTCTAATAAGCAAAATTATTTATTTGGTGGACGACATAATGATTAGATTTCCAGATCTGGCCACGGCCTGGATACTGATCTCTCTTGACCATATAAGAAAACTTTAATTCTGAGGTTAACCTCTAAGGACACACACACACACACACACACACACACACACACACACACACACATACAAACGGGCTTCCGTGATTAGCGTTGGTGATTCACGCACGGGCTCTCCTGGGTTCGAGTCCTTGGCGCGTCAATCGCCCCACAACCAACCCAGCAGTTCATCCTCTTCTCACTTAGGCTAGACGATAAATGGTTACCTGCCTTAAGCTGAGGTGTATATATGTGTTTACAAATACGGGTAAAAAAAAAAGAAAAGCTGTATAAGTTCAGAGACGGCAAGGGAATGCAAACTTCTCTCCCAATAACACACAAGTAGTAACAAGATAACTACTTCAAAGTTACTGCGATCGGAAAAGACATCAAGATCACTGAACGCCATAATAAACAAAGGAAAGTTTGATCCGTATGTCATTTTTGAAAGTTTGATCCGTATCATTTTTTTTTCCAGGATTTACTTACATAGATTTTGCTTGAATTTCACGAACCCATGAAGAAAATGGGCGTATTACAGAAAACTTGTATGTATGTGTGTGTGTATTTGTGCCAACTGAGAAGCGTCGGTCAACGATGATTACGTGATGCTAGTCATGTACAGTGGGGGACGGGGGTGGTGGGGGTAGGGGTAGGGGGGGCAACGCTTGAGTGAGGAGACAGCTGAAGCGTTGTGCTAGTTGGTAGTGCTTCCTGTCCAGCACTTACACCATTACTGTCACCATTACCCAGTTTACCGTGATGCTTCAGCCCGCATCCCCAGCCCACGCAGGTTCGCGCTCTAGCCCTCCCTTCTCACAACCTCACTTCAGGGCGAGTCTCAGTTATGAGCCTCGCCATCGTCCGTCCGCCACATTCACCAACCTAACCATCGTCTGTCTTCACGCAGTTGCATCCATTAGCATCCGCATTGCACCAGTTGGTCATGAACCCGCAACCTTTATCATCCGCGCCAGGGCAAATATTCATGAAACCGCGCCCACTAGCAACCGCATCCTGCCCGAGGATTAATGTATCTGCATCCATCATCATCCTTGTCGCGCCAGATCCTCATGCAGCAGCACCCATTATCATCCGCACGATAATGGGTGATAATGATGGCTAGGCCAAGAAACCGCAACCATTACTCGCGTTAAAAAATATGTAAAAACCTACGCTCTCGGTTAACGACTATCAGTATGTGTCTTTTTAGTTAAGTATTCCCCTCTAGTTGTTCACACACTATTGGTTGATTCAATGAAAGCACCTGCTATGTACATGGTAGGAAGCGTACATCACTGGATGGAATGGTCATCAAAACAAGAGCCCGTATCATACATGTCTAACGGCAGGAGAATCGTTAACCTCTTGAGCACGGCGATCCAACCCTTGTGCATGATGTCAAAATTGCTGGCACGGGTCGGGAGTGCAAGACAGCATGATTCCCTGCTGCATGACAGCAACTGGACCCCTGGCTACATGATGGCTAGGACCCCAGCTGCATGTTTGGCACAGGCGCTGGCCGTACGACCCAGGTACACACACCTCCCACCTAGCAACTACCATTAGATCCAAGATTAATACAAGCCTATCTGTTGAACGTATATCATGTCTGATGCAACCTATTGCCATCGTTACAAAACATGGGTTTCCAAACCTTCAGTCTAGATATCTATATAAGGGAAGCTGAAGATAAAGAAAATAACACCTAAAGCAGTATTAATCATCTCTAGAGAAGTGACTGTTTCGTAGAAAATGTTGAAACATGACTGACTGGTTAGCGGGGCAAGAGAAATGTACTTAAGTTGATCTGTTTATTTCTAGATCTCTACTTGTCTATAATCATCGACATCTTGCCCATCGCCAGGGTCTGGATAAACTAAAAATACATTGTCAGAGGTCGGTCAAGGCACGGCGTCCAAGTCCGGGCCTACAGTACAGGATCCCTGCTCCCAAATCCAATCGAATTAGCTGCCCTCAAGCGACCGGCTAGTGAGGAAGACGGGTTCTGAGCGGCCCTGTCTATCAAACCTAGGGTTTCATAGGCTGATAAACTTGTATTGGACATCATGTAAATCAATCAGCTGATATAATCAGGTTTAGTACTATAGTACGATAAGAGTATACATATAACGTTTATATTGCTTCTCGGTTATCATATTCCTAAATAAGAAGCAAGATACTTTTAAAATAGTTAGATGTTATTTGTACAATTCGCATCATTTCTATATAACAGGCTAAAGGCACCGTGACTACGCACAGTGCGTACAAAATATTTAAAGTAGGGCTGGAGTACGAGCGTAGAAGGCGTCGCGGAAGTGTTTACGGCGGTATCGGGGCCATCTTGAGTAACGCGGAACCTCGCTCTCCCCCAGTCATATACCTGCCACTTGGCAGTGAAGTAGTACTTGGCGCAGGGTATTCTGTATTCCTCGGAATCAAGGAATAAAAGAAACAAGCCCCAGTTGTCTTCTCAAACACCGCAGCACTAGCAATAATTTTGACAAGTGATTAGAAGAGTGCGGCAGAATTCAACAGCTTTTGGCACGAGCGACTTCTGTTTATTCTTGCAGACCGAGAAGTGACGTCAGAGCATAAATCCGACCCTTTAAGTCGGCTGCGCCAGCCACTCAAGAGCCTCGAAATATGGGATTGAGGCTCAAACGGTAGATTTCAGGTTATTTATAGCCGGATTGGTTACCGTTATTGACGGGTCAAGTTCAGTCGTATCGGCGCGACGATAAACATTTGTTACTTACATGGAGACGAATTGCCAGATGTGTTTAGCTTCTGCCACGGACTGAAGATTTACAGCAGGAAGTGCAAGACCCACTACGGGAAGGTGATGCTTCAGAGACCATAAACCTCTGGAGTATGATGTTAGGATTTTTGAGGACATCTATACGACCCATGGATATGATTGCCTGTACTCTGATCGGACCCTTAAAGATGAGGTCAAAGGCCAGGCCACCATATCAAATGGTCGTGTTTATGAGGTTGAATATTTGGATGATAAATCATCCTAAATGTCTTTGGAGCTTTGTAAAAGCCACGCTAATAAAGTTATGATATTGAACAATATCAGATGGATAAAACGTGAATGGATTCCTCTGAACACTGGTTATTTTGTTGGACTCTCATGACACGTATCTCATTAAGTCAGGCACGTGGAGATTTCTGGCTTGATATATTGACGTTTAGGGAATATGTATGTCTTTTGAGAGCGGTGTTGCGTTGAAGGAATGGGTGTTGCTTTGAAAGGAGTGTTGTACTGAGGGAATGAACACTTTTGAGAAAGTTTGGGGATCAGGTGTGATGTGACGGTGTAGGTATTATGCTAAGGGCGTACTTGTGTGGGTGAGTGTGGCACTGGTGATCATTGTGCTGAAGAAAAAAAAAATTGACTGGCGATGAGGTAGGAATGCGACATTTAGACAAGAAGTGGCGTTGAAAATTACATAAGAGAGGGTATGAGCAGAACGATGAGAAACAGTCGCTTTAGGGGAGTGGGTGTGGCGGCGTTGGCAGTAAAAGTGTGGCGTTAGAGGTGTGGGTGTGGCACTGTGCATGGGCCTGGTGTGAGGCGAGTGAGGACGGATAGTAGAAGGCTCTCTATCCATCAATTTACCCTATTCTAAAAGTAAAGTACTAAGAGGTGCACCTTTAACCTCGTTTGTGCTTCATCCTGGCCACATACACATGATGACACCTGGATTATCATTGACTACTGATGACTCTCATATAAACATTAACCATTCATGCGGAAGAAAGGGCTGGTGACGTCACGTTTGTTTACATTTGGGACGGCTGGTCTAAGTGGTTATGTAAGGGATACTGGGCAAGCTGAGGGCTAGATGCCCCACTGTCTCGTCCCTCAT
>JAUTXX010375046.1:0-13249 GCA_032273605.1 Panulirus laevicauda | reverse complement strand
CTCTATCCATAGCCCACGCCTCGCAACCATAAAACATTGTTGGAACCACTATTCCTTCAAACATACCCATTTTTGCTCTCCCTAGCCATAGAAACATCAACAAGTACTTTCATCGCTTTCCCTGTATCTTCCCTTTGGACCTACAACAATAAGTTGTAGATCTTCACTTGTCTGTTGTATCTCGAAATACCTTCAACAGTCACCGCATCTGACTAGGCCTCGTACAATGGTCTTTGTGACGACCTGTATACCTGTCACCCGTATCACATCATTGTTTATTCGGTCACATCTCTTGGTTGCTACTCTAGCATGTGGGTTAACAGTTTCCCCGCATGTCACGCCTAATGTATCTGCTTTACCTTTCCAACACTTGAGACTACCCACCACTGTGACACCAGGGGTCCCTACCTACACCCTGCTGTCGCTCCTTTAGGCGACACCAGGAGACACCTCTCATTAGGTGACATTACCGCCTGCGCAGCCTCACCACCTGACACTAACGCCAGCCCTTCCTGCCTCTTACAGAAGCGTTACCAGGACATCGCTGGGCCGGAGTGGATCTGGTGGTTCGCCTCGATGGGCGTAGTGCTCTTCAACACGCTGCTGCTCGTCTGGTTCTGCCTGCTGTCCGACATCATGATGGCCACCGGCTCTGTCCTCGGCATCGTTCTCTACGTCCTCTTCTTCTTCTTCGCCAAAGACGACATCAAGTTTCTCCGGGAACACGACAGACATAAGGTTGGCGTGGGCAATTGTTGCTTGGGGAGCGATTGGTGGCCTAGCCCGCCTCACAAGCCGAAATTTTGGTTCCCTCTTATCTCCACTTTCCAGAGGAAGTGGAAGTGACGTATTGTGTTGTTCGTTGAGTTGAACCATCTGGACACGAGAGTACGACCTTTGTGTGTGACGCCCAAAGGTCAGACCATCATACACAATGGTCGTTTGTACTCAACGATCGTACTGCTATGTTCAAGGGGTTAAGATCCTACGATCTTTCCTCGTGTCAGCGGAGGTTATTCAGTATTTTACAACTGATGAAGAAAACACACAGTTTGTTGAGCTTAGAACGAGGTTATCACGAAACACAACACACATGCGGACTTTAACCTCACTAATACACCACCTTGCATCGTTCTGACCTCCCCTGGGACTCGTGTCCTACCAGCATTTACAGCAGACAGGTAAAAGAAGACCCACCTGCCTTTTTGAAGGAGCTGACCTTCCTGCATTTCTAACTTGTTAGTATATAATGACCGAGGCAATCGTCAGTGTCTTGCTGAGCAAGTATGTTATTTTGACATTGATGACGTCAACTGGGTCCCTTTTTTCCCTAGTATTCAATGAAATATTTGTAAAAAATATTTTCCAATATCGATGTGAAGCCTTTCCCTCGAGGCTGGTGCTCTGCGTCGCTGCCTCGGATTCCAAGGAACTTCTAACACCGTGTCTGTATCAGCGTTAAGTTTCTCAATTATTTTACAAACTTTAAAATCACTCGGAAGCCTTGAAAATAATTTCTGTAAACGTTTTACTAACTTTATTAACATGGGTCATTGAATAATTTTTTGCAGATTCTAGTTGGTCTTTGAATCTTGACTGTCTTTCTTCACTGAATTCCACAAAAGTGAAAATATTCGTAAACTTTCATCAAGCTAAATCAAAGGTGAGGGTTTGGAGGAAGGTTGGTCACGCGAGGCTCTAAGTGCCTGGTGTGACTGTCAACCTAGGAAGGTAGTAGGCTCAGTGGTACGATGAGGGGAAGGTAATGGGTCAAAGCTAGGACAACGTTGTGTGTCTACTATGTGCCATCACACTTCAGTACAGGGACAACAAAACATAAGCCATCACCAAAACAGATGACACAAACGACCGAAAGAAACGGTATAGCAGACGACCCCATATGAGGGAACTCTGTACTTGCATTACAAGTTCACTGCCATGTTATGTATACATTCCAGAGACAGAGTATTAAGGAACGGAAATCTAGAAGAGGAAGGTCAAGACGGATTTGAGTAAGAAAGATGAATTGAAAGATGAATTGTTCTGAATCTATACCACACGCACCTGAAGACGCAGATATGGCCTTCATCTGGTTCTGTATTCTGGTGTTGGAGCAGAACTGAGGACGAGGTACCCCAGACATAGCCACACAAGGTGCCATCGTGGTAACTTGGTTCTCGGCTTCAAGATGACCCCCTTGTGTTGGATGAGATAGATATTAACCTTGGCAAGTTAAGGCAGAAAATATAGATATTGGGCAAAACAAAATATACGTTTTTGTTACATCAAATAACTCAAGTGTTTTGTGTACAGGACATCCATCTTGGGCAAGGCACTACAAAGAAAGCAAGAAATGGAATGCAGTGTTTTAGGGTACTGGAAGTGTTAACCGGCCAGTGTTTCAGGATGTTGGTAGGTTTCAGTGAGCAGTGTTCCAAGGTACTGGAAGAATCCATTGACCAACGATCTCTGCATAATCTTACAGTGATCATTCTAGCTCAACTGACGACAAAAATATGGACTGAAAAAAGGTCAGAAACGAGTAAATATTTAGAATGTGAAAAGGCTAAGCATTGCGTATATGCTAGGCAAGGACGTCAGCATTACCCTAACAGCTGACGTCAGCACTACCCTGGCAGTTGATGTCAGCACCCACCTGGCTGCTGACATTATTGACAGAACACTGCAGTATCTGTTTTTTGGATTAAATTGGTACTTAATTTAATCTTCCTTATCTGGCTTTCAGGAAGGTGAGGAAGAGAAGGAAGAGCAGCCATTGTAATGTCTCCCGCCACCATCGATCGCCCTGACATCATCTACATACTTCTGGGAGTCCAAGAGCAAGAAACTATAAACAACACGGGGAAAAAAAGATTCTATCTTGTGATTATTGGAAGATTGTCGTTGTAGAATGATTAACTGTTTGTCCAGTGTTTCTTGGACTGACGCGTTGTTCGTGTTGAAGTGATTACTATGAATAATGTGATAGAAAATAAATAAAAAAGTGTTCCATGTCACGTTTAGGGCACGAAAATCATGCAAAAATGGCAGAATATGACTATTACTTAATGGTGGAAAGTATGTTCCCTGGTGCAGCGCCTGCTGAGCGTTTAACACGAAAGTGATGAGGATGAGTTAGTCTGTTAAACGAAGAGGAAGTCAGTGCGTATTTAACAAGGATGTCCCTGTTTAACGAGGGCAGTTCACTGACTTGACTGACGTTGAATCGGTGTTTGATCACCGAGGAAGACTAAATATCCAACACAGATTAGATGATATTAGTCCAAAAAGGAATTGATCATTGGCTCGCCAGATAAATCAGCCTTTTGTTCACCACAGAAGTCGGGGTCGAACGTGGGTGAATAGGTTTTTGGGAGCCACAGATGAGTCACAAGTTCAAAGATGTGTTAGTGCTCAAGAAGGATATCGGTGTTGTTCAGGGGGATAGAATAGTATGTATAACGAGCGTTATCCTCATTCCTTGCTGTTAAATCACTCAGCCAGCTCTGTACATGGCCACATGAATGGTGACCTCGACTCATTTCGAGAATGTTTCCCTGACATGCATTTTTTGTTACAAACTAAGATAACCATCAAATGAGCATTCCCTTATTCCTACCTAAAGATCCAGATTTTTTTTATTACCAGTTTCCGGTTGCACAGTGTCAAATGCCTTAGGTAGTCCAGATACAGAATATGCCCAGTATTCTATGATCTGAAAAGAAGCCAATAGAGGAGCACTAACCCCTGATGTACTGTGCATAGCCGACAGGGTCAGCACTAGCCCAGATGTACTGTAAAGTACAGCCTTGAGGGATGCCACTAACCCCGTATGTACTGTACAGTCGACGGGCAGCACTAACCCAAAATGTACTGTTAAGTACAGTCGACAGGAGCAGCACTAACCCCAGATGTACTGTGATGTACAGCCGACAAGTGTAGTACACACTCCGTAAAGTGTCTCTAGTGTTTAGGTGACCTTATACACACCAGTCTTCCACTGTTTGTTTAAAAAGGGGACTAGACCGATGACATGTTTATAGCCCACGAATGTGCGGGGTGAGCAAGTGGACTGGTAGGCTTCCCAGCGCCGTGGTAGACAAAGGGGTTTCAACGATCTCCTCCAAATTTGTACCCAGGAAAAATAGATCGCACTCTCATACACCAACCTCAGTCCTGGAACACAATTCGAGATCCTTGAAATATTCACCTCTCTCTCTCTCTCTCTCTCTCTCTCTCTCTCTCTCTCTCTCAAAGGCTACACAAAACTACAAAGAACAATAAACTCGAGGGAAGGTTCGAACAGCAGCGATTTAACAGTAATGTGATAATCACTAATTCACAAGATTTTCTGGACCTGTTTACCTCTTTAAACCAAACCTAATATAAACCATCTACACTAACCCAGCCTAACCACTTACCAAATCCAAATAATGTAACCGTACTTACCTATTCTAAACTACCAAACCTAACGTTCCCACTAATCTAGTTGAAAATATCTAATCTAACCTAACTTACTGAAACTACACTTCCTAACATATCTTCTTTTCACTGTATTGGGAGCCTACTATCTTCTTTGTCACTCTGGAGATAAGAATCCTAGACCAGTGTTTGATGTATAGTAAAAATGTTAAGTAAATAATATTAGGATATTGCACTTTAAGTTTTTACCTGGTCCTTTCCCATATTTCTGTAAAATGACACCTGACTATTTTCTCTCTTGTTGTGGACGCCACACTGCTCGTTCAAAATAAACTTTACAGTTAACCTTCAAGTGACATTTTATGAACTTAATTTGATTACACTTTTTACTCTCGCCATAAACTTTGGACATTCACAGATTTAAACAACGTCATGATATTTACAAATAAAAAAGTGAATAATTCAAAGTGTATGTGCAGGGGAATCTGCAGTCAGGGTGAGTTTATAAATAGTCAGGGAAAGGTTATGGTTGTAGCTAGGTACAGGTTATAGATATCCAAGGAAAGATTATGGTTGTAACAAGGGAAGTTATGGCTGTAACAAGAGATATTATAGTTGTACCAGAGTCAGGTTATGGTTATAGACAAGGGGTATACGATGTACTCTCGTGTTCCTCAGCAATTCTGGAATCGCTGAACTCTTGTACACTGGTTATTACAACCCTGCCAGCAAGACTCAGAATTTCTGTTCGCGATATTTTGCAACCAATGAGCTCATCTTCCTCTCCAGATTTTTTTCATTATTTTTCTTAAAAAAAAGTTCAGTCTACTGTCCAGATGACCAGGTCCGTCCAGACAGAGGCTGGTGCCCGTGCCAGTGTAAACTAGGGTAGCCCACTGGCCCAGTTTTCGGCCATAATCCTGAAAATTGGCATTAAAAGGTTTGCCTGACCGAAAATATTAACAGCTACAGCTAAACTGTTCAGCCAATATTTTAAAATCATCAATAAATTCAACATTAAGTCAATTTCAAAAACATATTGCATAATTATTTCTCATTCGCCATCATAACTGTTATGATATATCAAGTGGAAAAAAAGACTCCCAACAGAGAAATGCATAAGATTAAGTGCTTTCTTTCCAGGTAAGGTTTAGGCCAAGTTGATCGTTTACCTCAAAATCTATAATCTTTGGTGCACCATTCACAAGCCTTCCTTCACCTCACCTTCCAAGTTCTAATATTCTTATTGAAAAAACAGTAGAGAAAATCGTACACTTGCCATGGGCTGAGGAGTCAACTTGTTATTGATGGCCAAGTTCGTTCAGTTCCGTCTCTTTCTGGTCATTAGTATTGCACCATGAGCTCAGAGGGAAAGTAAATATTCAAATAACTAGCCGATTATGTTTTGGCCTGCCTAACAACTCATTAGCAACGGGGTAGTTGAGATAATATTCACCATTGTACCTAACGTGAAAACTAAATTACGGCATCGGCTCAACATTGACATGACTTGGACGCGATCAGCCACCTTCAATCCCATCATCAGTGTCGAGGTAAGTCCTGTAAGGATTTCATGATAAGTCTACGCATGATTTGAACTGTTCGATAGATAAGATAATGGTGCTGATAGTCATATCTTCACTGTCCGTCATATTAAAGGTTAGTCAAAAAAGCATTTGGACGAATTTTCCTGAAATTCGGACGAAAATGTAAGTTGTTTGGCCGAGAAACTTTTCCAATGTCTGGCAACCCCTGATGTAAGGGTGGCAGACGGAATCTTGGACCCTTATTTTGGATGGCTATCACCACCTAGCGAGTATTAGGCACTTTCCTGTTCATCATCAAGAGAAGAAACAAAGATCTAAATATTTCGCAATGTGAAGAATCCCCAACAGCTACTTACACTGTAATATACTGTCCTAAATTCATGGTTCACAGCTCGGGCGGAGGAGACAGACTTCCTGGCACCAGCCGCCATCGTAATACTGAAGCTAAAGGAAAAGAAATTACAGAGAGCGGTCATGTCAAAGGACAGGTTAGTATTGGGATTTCTGAATTATAATATCAGTAACATGCGTGTTACAAGTGACATAAAACTGTACTAAAAGCAAGTGGAGCAAGGGTCATGGATGCTTAGGGCAAGGATTACTTGGGCAGGGCTGTCTACTGAGGAAGGGATTGTTAGGGCAAGGATGGCTAGGCTGAATGAGACAGGGCTTGATAGAGTAGTATTTGTTAAAGGCTGACAAGAGAATGGCTTACTGAGGCAGGGCCAACCGGGACGGGGTTATTCATTCATGCTAATATTGGCACACTAATGTATGCTGTGCTTTACATTCCAAATATGTAGGGCGAGGCAGAACAAAATTAACTTGGATAATAATATGATTTTCAGAATTTTCAGATAATTACATGCAGGTAACCTAACTTGAAGCGAGATTTGGAAACAAACCAAGCTTAATGAGACATTACATAGATCTAATGATTATGATAGCCATGAATATAATTACTGTAGTATTAAATAATTTGTGCTATAAATATATCATCCTTCTTAAGTTGTAGAAATGCAGAAAAATTGTGTGAATTATACTGTGGCTATAGATATAAACTATTCACAGGTAGATGATGTAGAACATCATTTAGTAACAAGATTGAAACCTCACAAAGTAGGCAGGGTTTTAAAGCAACAGGAAAATTGGTTGATAAATAATTGAAATGATAAATGAACATGAATTGTAAAACCCAAACCTAATGTATCTGATAAAGAGGACAAAGAAAAGTAGGAAATGAAATATGTGTGAAGGTTTATCATACTGTTTCAAGGTTTTGAGAGTTTTGATGTTGCACGTCCTGTGCAGTTATGGCTTTGCACAATGGACTGTAAAAGCAAGCCCAAAACTGCAGAGAATGAGGGTAAAATAGATATTTTCCATTTTTACAATTATTTCAGTGATATCTGTTTTTACTATCTTCTCAAACGCATTTTATTTGTATATTTTTTCCCTTATATAACCCTACATTTTCCATGAGCTTCAAAGTCTTCACTAAGTTACTATCATATAGGCTAGGACAAAGAGATTCCAGTTATGTTTTCTTGGTCTTGATCATTACGCATGTAAAATGCACTAATTAAGAAATTACATTTCCACTGTTGGTAAGATTGTAGTACTGAAGTACATATGTTGTTTTACATGTAGTAGGTCACTTCTGCTTACCAGGGAAGATGAGGTTAATTGACATAGCAGGAAATGAAGCACTTCAAGTAATCAGGAGAAACACACAAAAGCCTCATTTGACTTTCCTTCATTATTATCTGAAAGACAAGGAATTGTTATGATCTCATGTTTAGATGTGTTTGATTGGGGGAGGGGGGGTTGCACTGTAAGAGTTTTGAGTGCATTCTAACAAAAAAGCAGGTTCAATTTGTAGTCTTACCATATGGCAGGAAGAAGCAAACTGAAATAAAAGTCTAAGATAATTATCAGTAGCTAGAAGTTAGCTGAGGTTTTGATTAGTTTCAGTGATAACTAAATGTGTTTCACTTACTGGCTTCCTTGTTTTTACCAGATTGACAAGAGCCTAATTCATGCATATGTGATTAATCTTTTACCCCAAAATTTATTTATGCTGCACTAGGATACACACTTATGCAGTTGTATGCAATTAACATGCTTTTATAAAGAATAAATCTTCAAACTTTTTGAAAATGACAAAAAAATTAAGATGTCAAATTAATGTTGATAATAGAATTTCTGTAAGTCAAACAGACTTTGGTCTGTTTGTTATCTTACTACTCCACCTAGGGCACCAGGTCAATTCCAAAAAATTTTATTGGATTATACTTTGGAACAAATGGCATATTACTGAGGGTTCATAACCCCTTCCACCCCAAATCATCCAATTTGGATGGGGAACATATACACCAGATGTACCCAAGTTGAAACAGTGGTTGGTAATACCATAGAGTTTTCCCTAGTACCTAACGTAGCAGTTGAAATATACTTAGTTAGAGTTTTGGAAAAACCTGAAGACCGAGGGAGGGTCTGGCAAGGCACCCTTCCTTTCCCTCCCAGTATCCTTCATTCCACTTGACAACCACATTTTTAGGGAAGTCTGTTGAATATCATCAGCATTACCTGTGATATGACATTGGTTGTTAAATCAGATTTTCCAGTGAGGAGAAATAGATAACCTTTGTGCCTCTCCCTCTTTAACAGCACTTAAAAGTTCATATCTCCATGTTCTAGTACAGTACCTTTTTCATCAAGTTTATGTTAAATTTCATTAAATTGCATCATGAGAGTGTGGCACATTATATGGGTAGTAAGCTGTGTAGTCCATCCTTGTGGGTTGGATTTGGATATTTTTTGGTAGATATAATCCCTGGCATGTTTTTACAGTTTGTTACAGTGGTTTTGAGATGTGGCAGGTGTCCAGGAACACAACCCAGTCATCACTTAGGCCTTTGTGTAGTTTAAGATTTTTTCTTTTACAAGTATCTTCAAAATCCTAGATAAGAAATGAATATTTTGCAAGTATACTTGAAGAAAAAAAATCAGCCTCCTTTTATTTTATATCATTCTTATTATATTCTTCCTGCTGTCTGTTGTTGTATTACCATATTAATATTGTTGACCATTTTATAGATTCCCACAAATAGTACTCTTTCTTGTTTCTTATAAAACACTGCTGGATTCAGTACACAGTTGACCTGTACAGTATTTTGGTGGCCAATGTGGGTGTATTTCATGTGGCTCATATTGTGCTGATTATAAGATTATTTTGCATCCCAATTGCAGCTTAAAGGTTATAAAAGTATACCGTTGATTCACCTTATAATTGCCTTTCTATCTATCTATATCTCTGATGCCTGTTCCCTTTGGGAACACCCTCAAGTGGATGGCCACAACAAAAGTGTCACCATAACTGGCAAACTCCAGTGCTGCTTCCTAGCCTTTTATGCCTTACCCTTAGCAGGTCACTGGCAAAAGGTCTAGTGCAATTTTCAGAGGCTCCTACCTAAAGTTCTTCCCAACTACTATTGCCTAATGTGTTTACCTAATGGCCAGCCTACTACTTATAACTAATGCTCCAGGCTAAATGTTCTTACTAAATGTTTTTATGCAGTGCTCCTGTATAATGTTCCTGCCTATTACTCCTGTCTATTGCTCCTACCGTTTTACCAAAAGGCAGGGCTAGTGCAAAGCACTTATTGCAGAAAAATCTAGTTAGGAAGATTGAGTTGTGTGAGTTAAAGTGTTTGTCAAGTATTATGTGTGACAAGGAGAGGTTGTAAGTTTGTGGACAGAATTGTATTTACTGCTTATGATAATCAGTAATTCAGACTCATCTTTTTTTTAGGAATGTACCAGAATTTGGCATGACAACAGTGGAGGATTATTCTGGCTGTTTTAGAAGAATTTTGAGCCCTTGGAAAGATAATAACAAAGATGTATTTAGTAAGGAAATGCAGGAATGTTTGGTGGACTCAGTTAATCCGTACAAAATGTCCTTAGTATGTGTGAAGTTAAGTCCTGACTTATATAAGAACAAAGCAAATTCATTGCCTGCAAATATACTTGTAGAGCTGCAGAGTTATTTGAATCAGAGAGGTAACAAGGAAAAATTTAAGTTGTGCCTTAGTGAGGAACTGCAGAAAGATGCATTTCAGGTGGCAGTTAGGCAGAAAAATACTGGCTTACTAAAACTCATGGCAAAGGTTTTCCAGTTGATGATTATTCGGGAACAGCTTCTGCCTTTTCTTAAGGAATTACTGAATGATGGTCATTTCAAAGAAGTTTGTGTATTAGCCACCCTTCTTACCGTTCAGTCACAGTTTTCAACAGCTGAACTGATTGTGCCCTTGTTCCTTCAGGATCGCTTGTGTTTAGCAGATGAATTTCTTGACTCAAGTCCCACTCATCAGAGGGAAATATTGTTATTCATAGATGATATAATTGGAAAAAAGATAAGTGTAAAACATCTTGAAAAATATAAAGTTAAAGATGTAAAGAAAATAAGGTCAAAGAAGATTCTCTCTAATACTGTTTTCAGACTGTTGAAAAGATTTGGCTTTGATCCATCTATATGCCCCCATTTTCAGAGATATCGTGCAAATGGAGGATTGCGTTATTTATTCTATAAATATTATACAGAGAAAAGTATTCAGAAATCGAGCTTCTTTAGCTTGGTTGATGATACATTACAAGAGCACCCAGACCTTAGCTTAGGACTGTTGTACCTTTTTACTGAATATTCTGAACCACAAGCAGCAATACCTTATGTGGCCAAGTTACAGATTGCACCATCAGATGTCCCAAAGGCAGTTCAGAAAGCAATGTTAGATTTCCCACACCTTCTGGAGCAGAATGAAAATTTGGAAGAGAATGACAGACTTAAACAGGAGGAAGAATTATGGGATGTTGGGGTTGACAATTTTTATTCTCTTAGCCTGCCTTTGGAAAATGTTTTGGTTATTGAAACTGTTGAAGCACTTGAGAGATGCATTAAAGATTTGCAGGACAGCTCACTGCTGGGTATTGACTCTGAATGGAAGCCAACATTTGGATTAGGATTACCTGAACAAGCAGCAGTTATGCAGTTTGCTACAACTAAACATGTGTTTCTCTTAGATCTCTTATCACTTCAACAAATAATGAGAGGCCATCACTGGCACCATATTGGTCAATTGTTTTCAGATCCCCAGATAACGAAAGTTGGATATGGAATCAAAGGAGATTCCGTAGTCCTTGGCAATCTCCATACAGAGATGAGGAAAGGATTATCTGATCCTAGAAATTTTATTGATTTAGATGACATAAAAGGAATACTTTTGGAAGAACATCCTAACATATTCTCGCATAAGGAGGCATTATATAAAGGTCTGAGTGATCTTGTATACCGTTGTTTTGGATTACCACTTAATAAGAATGAGCAGTTTTCAAATTGGGCTAGAAGACCTCTTACCAAGTCGCAAATTATGTATGCAGCCATTGATGCTAGGTGTCTTATTGATATTTACACATTTTTAAATCAGCGGGCAGAAGACCTTAACATACCAGACTGGAAAAACATCAAGCAAAAAGTAACAGCAAGAAAAGAAAGGGGAAAGAAAAAACAGATGTCGGTCAGTGTTGATCATGATAACACTTCACAAAAGATTATGAGAGGGAAGGAGCCAATTTATGCTGCAGATTTTCGTGTTGTATGTGATACCATGTTGCAGGTTCGTGTCCTTAACATATTTTTAAATTAAGTGGAATAGATTTATTACTTTTTGTGTGCTGTTTCTGTGTAGTATGTATATAAATGAAAACTAAGTAGCTTAGACCAAATTCAAATGCTCCCATGATCTTATGTCACAAATTAGTTTTTTCTTTAGGGGTTGGCAAAGCAGCTTCGTTTATGTGGCATTGATGCTAAGGCCTTAGAAAATGGTGAGAATTGTGATCGTTGCATTGACTACTTTGAGAGGGAGAAGAGAGTGGTTCTAACACAGGGAGGATCACACAAACGATTATCCAAGTTTATCCCTGCTGAATACCTATACAATGTTCCAAATGAGGTGAGTGATAGTGAAGAGGATTTTGTCACTGAAAAATTAGATTTTTTATATTGAGATAAACTCAGCCCAGAGATGTATCAATTTGTGTAATTTACTGTTCTCATTTTCTCCCATGTATATTTCCTTACCTAAGTATACTTAAAATTTTGGAAAACTGAATGGTTGCAAATGGAACCAAGTCTGACAAAAAGACATGCTTTTGGGTGTACAACAAGGAATATCGTTAACCTCGGTATTCTTTCTAATCATAATTTCAGATATAGATAAGGATGTAAGGGAGAATGTAGCCAGGCGTTGTGTAGATTATACAAGAATGTGTAAATAAGTGGGTACAGTAGACAAAACACAGAAGATACCTGAATATTAACCAAAAATAAGGGAAAGATAACCTGATGCAATTTGATTTGATGAAGAGAAATTTGAATAGATTAGTCATGGAATGATTAACAGTATTTCTGCACCTTCCTACGAAGGTCCCACTTAGAGAGAAAAAGGGAGAGAAGAAAATGACAAAGACATAGGAATTATAATATATGAAAAACTTTAATTTGGGGAACATGATGACATGAATTCAAGGAGCCCATTGACAAGATGGTGTTTTTAGTCTTGGTAATGAGTGATACAATAATGAAATCTTTCCCAACAAGAAACAGAAAAGTGGTGATAGAAGTGTTTAACTTGTATGCCTTATCCTTCGTACCATAGGCGTGTCTTCTGTCTTCTTTGGGGCTCCAGCAGTGCTCAAAGAGCCAGCCACATTCAGTGGATGGGACCACAGGCCAGGATGTGTGATGCACTTTTATCTGTGTCAGATTAGCGCAAGACAGTTTAGTTGTAAGTTTTCTGTGTCTTCAGTATGGAAGTTGCATCTTGTGCATGAGGGGTCTTGTGATAAGTTGAATTGTTTGTATGTTGTAGCAATGGGTGGTATCCAGAGCCCACACAAGAAATTGTGACTCATATATGTGTGGGGAGTGTGGTTTCAGATGGATGTACATTTGGTGGGATGGTGTTTAAGACTGGGTTCAGAGGGTGATTGTTTAGTGCCTGTTAGGTCACTTCTATCTATTTATACCTCCGATGCCTGTTCCCTCTGGGAACTCCCATCAAGGGGTGGCCAGGGCAAGAGTCTCTGCTTATCCCTATCCTTACATGCCTCCCTCACATACACCATTCCAAGCATTCTTCTTCTTCTCTCTCTCTCCCCCCCCCCCTCTCCTCTCTCTCTCTCTCTCTCTCTCTCTCTCTCTCTCTCTCTCTCTC
>JAUTXX010374935.1:0-13250 GCA_032273605.1 Panulirus laevicauda | reverse complement strand
TAGATAACAGGACTAGTGGGTAAAGAAAAGATAGATATAGGAAACCACTGATTTTTATGTGCACATGTTGAATTCTGAGAATGCAGTTTAGATACCTCTGGAAAGTAAAATAAAAAAAATTATTTTGTAAGTTTTCTCTGAACATCTCTCAGAGTTTATTCATATTTTTTGGTCATATCCATTGTGTATTCATTTCAACTTTTTTTTTACACAACCAAACAAACAAATTTTGAACCCAATTCTGCTTTCTATCTCTTCCTCTTTTCCAGTTCGTCTGGTTATTTTTCTTATGTATCATGAGTCTATATTCTTTTCATTATTACCCATATAGTATTTGAAATGAAATAAAAGAATCAGATGTTGCTATTAGGTTTTCTTTACTTCACTATTTAGTGATAAATAAGAAAGATGTATTCAGTAAAGGCCCTACCCACAACAAACCTCTGTCAGAGAAAAAATTAATTGCAAGATGCAGACAAATTGATAGAAGTGATTAAAATGTTTGAGGCTGGAAAGCACTGTACTATCAGGGTCTGTCTGTAAGACTTGTTTTAATGTGTTTTTGAACTAAAGATAGGAAAAGGCAACTTACCTCTAATTTAAGCTGATAGATCAACCAACATATTCATCATTGCTTTACTTACAATCCTAAATGGGAGGACTGTCTCATACAAGACTAATCCATTCGGCATCAGAAGTTGCTCAAATGTGATAGGCCACTTTTGTGTGACAGACTGAAGAAGTGCAGACATCTGGAATACACTGCCTAGAGGTGCCAAATGTACCCTCCCATAACTGTACTTTGGGGAAGCAGGTGGGACATCTCCAGATGGTAAAGGCAGGTACTGTAAGGAGAATCTCTGGTTTAATCAATGTTTTTTCATTTATTTTCCTTCATAATTCAATGCTTCATGACATCAGGAATTTCAGCTTTGCTTGTGTTCAGAGAGAGAAGCATTTTCAGAGAGTGTGAAAAGAGATTATGATGAGGGACACAGGATATAGAAGAGCATCGGGGGGTGAAGGAATGTTAGAGTCATCCAAGGAAAGGTAGAAATGAGAATCGAAGAGAGTTGAGAGGGCCTATGTACCTGAACTACCCTACAGAACTTGGATTAGATTGAACAGTGGTATATAGATAGATATCAGATTTATCATTTTTTTATAATGGGGCCTTGTTATATGTGAAAGTTGCATTAAAAAATTCATATAAACTGAAATTGCATATAATGAAAAGCTAATTTAAAATAGGGATGCATCCTGTCAATTAATATTAATTGTGTATCAACCCCTGACCCATTTCTGTGAGTTGTCTAAAATTCCGACAATAATTACCAAATCAAAAGAATAAAAAAATAATGATAAATAAAATATTTACAATATGATATGAGTACTCTTTACAATGAAAGCAGACACATTGACTCAGATGGACAAAGTAGTGGTGGGTGGTGGTGGTGGTCAAGTTGTATGGAGATGGGGATGACACTGTGCCATCTGGGTCAATATCATTACGTAGTGGAGGGTAAAATCACAGTGCAAGCAAGGTAACATCTGGTGGAGAAGTCAAGGGACTGTCCTCACTACATAGAACCAATGGTAAAGATGTACTGGAGGTGCTGCAGCTGGGTGTAAGACTGGAAGCAGATGTGGAGTTGGAGGATGACAAGCCAGGATAGGCAGACCAAGGCATACAGAACTGCATAACAGTGGACTGTCTAGTCAATTGTTTTGGGGCATAAACCCCCTTGTAGTAAGCAAACAGGCTACTTTCCAGGATAAGGTCAATTGTCCAGTGCCAAATGAGCAAAAGCCTAATCCTGTTCAAAAACATCTAACTTCTTCATTGTCAGGCCCTTAACATCAAGGACCACAGTCTGTTCCTGTTCTTCATGTCTGTCAGACAGTTTCCACAAGGTCATCCATACTTAACTTCTCACCAAGGGAATAAACCAGTTCCTTGACATCAGCCCATCTTTGGCTGCCTTGAACCTAGAAGCTTAGGGCTGTACCACTGCTTTGATAACATCTTGTAGTTTGTCAGAACCTTGGTTGTGGCTACATGATCAGCAGCTGCTGACTCTTCAGTAAGCATTAGATTATGAAGATTTTGACAACAAAGTAACATGTCGAGCAGCCCTAATAAGGGCTCCTCAGGATTTCCATCTACTGAATTATGCATGTGGAAATCTTGAGAATCCTACCCCTGATGGTAGTGTTGCTACAATCCCTCTTCTTTTGGTTCTTATCCTCTTCCCACAGTCTAATTATACCCATCTTCTCCAACACTGTATTCTTTACTTTGGTGGTGATCTTGGCCAAAAGAGGCCTTGAATGGAAAACAACTTATCTTCTCTTCCTTCTTGATATCGCTGATGGCTGACTTACTGGGATCAAATGTTTAACCAAGTGCTGAGGGTCTTCACCAGCTGCATGGTAGGGACAGGGGTAGAAGATGAACTACCAAGATGCATGGAGGCCATACCAAAAATGTAGACGTTAACAGAAAGTGTACATGCCACAAAATCAGCGCATGTAGTACAGATCTTATAATGCAGCAGACAGTGTGATACTGACTACTGACACCTGCTGCAGTGCACTTCCTGGTTGCATGCACAAGGCTCCATGCACATCTGTGCTGGCAACACAAGACCAAAATTTTCCCACAGAAAATGAGTTGTAAGTAGGAATAAGGTCATTATATACAGGGGAAATCACATATGCTGAATACACATATGTCTAGGACCCCTAGTAAATCTAACCTTGTTAGAATCCAATGGTTGAGAAGTAAGAATATGGTAATAACACTGAGCTTGAAAAACTGTTTTTTTTGACAAAACATTTTCCTGATTCACCATTAAACAGCCTCCAACTTTAATATCATTGAATATAAACTGCGTGTTATTTCATCATAATGCTAAAATATTCAACTGATTAACCACTGAAAAAAGTTAGCATGTGTTTTACATGAAAACATAGAGGTGTAAATGAAAGTTTTCAGACTATCACCTTTTTTGTAATATTCCTGATGATCCAATACTTCTCAGTTGGGTCACCTGCCTCAGAAAGTGGTGCATCATAGTCATATGAAGTTGGACAGGCCTGGAAACTTCCATCCAAATTCGATCCTGATATAAAGATGATACTCAATTTCAAATACAATAGCTACCGTCAGTAATATAACGGCCTGTCTTTGTAGTTTGTTGGGATATATAAAACTACAAAACAGGAATCATATTTAGTGCCTCCTCTGCTAAGTAGGATTCTAAATATTTTTAAAAAACATTTCAGCGGTTAGGACACAGATAATACTTTATTTTCTGGTCACTGTGGCTGAGGTTCAAAATTACACTATTCTGAATTGCCCATCTCTGTTTAGAGGAAAAGTATATGGCCATGAATGCTTATGGTGGTATCATACATATTTTCAGCAGATGCTACAATCTAAAGTTTTTCCATACACTGTTCAGTCTAGGCAAATATGTCAAAGAGGCCCATTTGAGGACAGTTCCCTCTCATTATGTAATAATTTGTGAAGATCTTGCAAAGTAATAGGTACTAGTGATGAAAATTTTTGTAATCTCATAACTTAAAGAACACTTAGCACACATAAGAAAATTTCACCAGGTTGAGTTGTTTAGCACTTACTTTTGAAAATTTCTTCTCGTTAGTTCTGTTAACAAAATTATAGAAGTATTTTTCAGAATACTTGAAAAATCTCCTGCATACAGTTTAACGATGTTAGTGCCAAAGTGAATGGGTTAAGTAAACCTACAGCAAACAAATGTTACCTAAAGTTACTTTCATTGTGACCACAAAGAAACCTTAAGTGTCATGATGGGATGTAAAGGATTATATCATAAGGAATGCATTAACATGGGTTTATTACTAGACTTAGCAGTGATTATCAACATGAAAGTTTAAGACTAGATTTATCTTTTCCAATAAAAGACTAATTTCAAAATACAACATATTCTTATGCCTATTATGTAGACAACGTGTAAGGTAAAAGTAATTTCAATAACAGCAATGGAAAGAAACTTCTGAAAACATTGTACTAAAGTTGCCATCCATTGGTGTCCTGTTTAGGATGAGGCACTAAAGGCTAAAGAGCAGCACTGGAGTACACCAGTTATGGAGACTCATGTCATGGCCGCACCTTGAGGGAGTTCCCGAAGGGAACAGGCATCAGAGGTATAGAGAGATATATGGATCTTATGCTTAAACTTTACATGAATTTCACTCACTTTTTATCCTGATACTAAAGTTTACAGGAACAGGGTTGTCATGAGAAGACATAGTGCAGTCATACTACCAGCAAGGGTATTCCAAATCACCATATAAAGAAATGCAGAACATTAATCCATAACCTTGATATAACTATTGAAATATTAAAAAAAATTTCAGCTAATCATAATATTTCAAAAGAGCTATTTGTGACTTACCTGAGCTCAAACCAAAGGAGGTGCCACCGTGAAACATGTACATGTTGACAGATGCATTCATGGCCAGCATATCATCAAATGACTTGGCTACAACCTGTGGCAAAATAATATTCAATTCTAAACCCAGACACCAAGAACTTTGAGAAATTCATCTACATCCTAAAAACATGTTATTCTAATCCAATGTGGATACTCTGCTACTGGACAAGTGCCCAGAAATATAATAACTCAGAATTTCTCATCAAAATGTTGTAGATACAGTATCTCTGATATAGGAAAAAACTATTTTCATATTCATTAATCAAATAAGAAACAAATTTTGAATTGATCAAAAGCTATTGCCTCCAGCAGAATAGAACAGTGAGCAAAGGAAATAAGACAGCCCATTCCCCTTTAGGAATAATTTGCCATCCCTGCAACAACCTGTGGGTAATCTCACCATCTGTCCCTAAGGGCAATATCATCATGTGTGAGCCACTGCTTACCAGTGTTTCATCTCAAGGACCAAAACTTACCTCAAAAGCTCATATACAGCATGGATATTGCAAAAACAGCCAAATCGCTTATTCCAGCAAAACACCCAACTAAACAACAGGAAGAGATAGTAAAAAGGAGAGAGTGATGGATATCAAATGGGGAATTGCTCACTGGCCTCCCTCCATGAAGAAATAGCTTTTTGTGAGTTCACGTCAGCCAGTGAGCAAGGGAAATGAGACAATAGCTCAATGAAGGCCAATTAAAAATTCTCAAAACTTATTTCAGAACTGGTGAACAGAGGGTTATGCAGAAGTACCTTTCAAGTCCCTACCCACCACACAGGAGAGTATCCTGCAGCAATGGTGGTCAAAAATGCTGGCAGAAACCTACAGTTCTAGAATACCAATCTCCTCCAGTGAAAGGTTCATCTGGCTAAAGTGGAAGGCATCTTTCTGACACCACTGGCACGGGCATTTAAGACTGGCAAGAACTTCAAGATGTGTGGAAGTTTTTCTTTATGGAAGAAGCTTGAAGGTAACAGAAATGAAACTGTAATTTGTCATTTGTTGGATTACTAGAATCAAATCCATGTCCAAATAAAAAGAGAACAGTATCTGAAATGTAGATTTTTAGGAGGCTATTGTGTTGGTAGCCTTACCCTGGATATGGAATGGAAAAGCAAAAGGACACAGGCACTGAGATGAGTTCGAGGGCCCAGGACAAGAACCTCACTGCCTTTGAAGATTTTGGTAATTGTTTAAAGTTTTAATCTCAGGAAATCTACCTAAGAGACATCAAAACTGTTACCATAACTACAACCTATCTTTCACATACAAATTAACTCAATTTACATCATCTCTTACCATAAAATATATATATCTTACGGTATAAGAGAATGCAATTGAGTTATGAATCACAGTATGTACTATCAAAGTGAAGAAACTGCTATTTCCTACATACAGTAAAACCTTGTTCTGATGAACTTCAATGTATCAGAATTTGGCTTCAATGGACCTTTTGGAACCCATCAGATCAAGTTTGCAATCTAATTGCAAAAGCCAAGACATTTCATTGCATCACAAATTTAATTCAGTAAGGTTGGCTCTGAGAGGCAATGTAAAGTGTGTATCATCTGTGATTTGACAATAGTCATTGAATCAGACAATCTAAGGGGTGATTATGAGAGAAATCATTCAACCCCATCTTAATGCAGGAGCACCTCAAGCCCTTGTCATCAAGTTTTGCAGTTACTATACACTTACATTAATCTGCAATACCTTATTTTCTTCTCTGATTATCAGATGCAATGATTTTTCATGATTGGTTATTTTGTCCATGTTTATTCCTCTCATATCAATTTTTGGTTGCAATAAATTAAATATAGCTTTTTTTAGCAATATGAACTGCAGCAATACACATTTCACTTTGGTTAGTTTTTTAGCTTTCAGCCTATTGACTGCCAAGGTTATTAAGAATGAGGACATCGTTTTGGGTCCATCAGTTGAAATAGATTGAAACACCTTCAGGTATTTCAGATATATCCTAGAACCATACACGCTGTCATGACTGCATGTGCTAGAGTACCACATGCTTCCCCCACTTTTACCTTTTTCTTTTCATAACAGCTTTTGTAGCTCCTGGTTGGTTTCTTATCTCAATGCACATGTCTAATTTTTCTATCTTAACTCCATGTTGTGCCCATAAACCTTAAATCTGTCCAAAATTTTTAATAGATGTGTTCTTTCCTTGATGACATGAAACCATACACTTTCCTCCAATTCCTATAACAGTCTCTGTAAGATTTGTCAAATACTGGCTGGCTTTGGATACATTGGGAAGCATGCATAATATAGAAAGATGAGCAGAAATTCTCTTACCTTGGCATCTCTAGTACTATGAGGAGCACCCCAGTGGTCCAGCCATCCAGGATAATATTCAGAGTTTACCAGAGGCCCCTGTGGTTCAAACAACCTCATTGCTTCAAATGGTTTGGTTATATCTCCTAAAAGAATAAAGAATTATTTGAGACAATTTCGGGAGACTTAATTGCCATAATAATCTCAATACATTAAATGCAAAACCTTAATGAAAATTTGCAAAGAGGTTTTCGTTGCATAAGTCAGGTTTGGCATAAAGAAAAAGATGCTTAATCCATAAATGTTACCGGAATATCACAGATGTATTGCTTAACTGATAAACAACTGTTACAAAGGGTCAGCATATCCTTAAAAGAAAGAAGCAATGAAATTCTTCTTGCCCAGGGAATAATACTCAAAAAGTGACATTACAAACAGGAAACAATGATAATAAGATTTACTCACATGAAAGTCCTGAAACAGATTACATATGCCTGGAAGATCTTATGTCACATTATCATACATCAGGATATATCTAGCCAAGCATCCAAATAAATATACGAGAGATCTTTGAAAATTTCCATTATCTCCAGTTATTCTTTCATATGACTTACTGAGGATCATCCTTTCAGCTAACTCTAGGTACATGTTCATATTCTTTCCATTTATTCATACTGTATTGTACGTTAAATTGTTGAGGTACATGTATATCACAAACTCAAATGTCTCTAAATACAGGGAAAGGCTGGAGGCTTAAAATTTACCCACCTTGGAAGAAAGAAGACTGAGGGGTGACCTGATCACAACTTTTAAATTTCTAAAAGAGTTCAATGAAGTGGATAGTGGACAGCTCTATGCGAGATATAGGGAGAGAGCAACCAGAAGACATGACATGAAATTAAGTAAGACACTTGTAAATAAGGATGCAAAGAAACACTTGCATAGTATAAGAATGGTGATAATGGAACAGATTGACTGAAGACATGGTGAATGCAGACAGCATCCATTAACTCAAGAGGCTGTATGATAGTAGACAGTGCTCAAAATATGGGGCCCTATGAGTGTAAACTACCTCCCCTACAATAAAAGTAGGTAATTACAAATAACTAGACACAAATAAAAGCCAACAGGCATAAAACTAAGGAAATATTTGGATCATAATCTTTTACAATTTTCATTACCTTTGCCAGTAAAACTATTTACAAAGGTAGTTTCCTTCTTTGCAAGAAGGTATGTCTATTCTAAGTAATTCATGTTACTCAGCAATCCATGTGATATGATTGTGGGATGCCTAAAAAATGAGGAATAACGAAGATTTTTGCAGTGATTCAACACACCCATATGTTAATACATACCACTGCATCTATAATGATATCTTACAAGAGCAACATACCTATGACTATCTGTTGAAAAATTGATAATAAAACCAGTATTACTTTCATGTAGGGGACATGAAGTTATATAATTTTTTTTTTTAATTAAACAGTGATCTGCTTACCAGGTCCAAAGTCCACAGTACTGTACACTCCAGGTATTTTGCCACATTTAAGGTATCCAACCCCTCCTCCATCAGTTGTAAAAAGTACAACATTATCACCAAGCCCTTTCCGTACCAGATTTCGCATATGTGATGTATACGCATAATCACAGGCTGGATAACTGCCATACTCGTTCTCAACCTAAAGAAAGACAAAAATTTTCATATACCATGGAGATAAAAGATTTCTCAAACTTACGAAGAACATTTTGGTTATAAAAACACCAGCCTCCTGCATTCACTACAGCTAGTAAAGATGGTCCAGATAGGGTGTGATGTATCTGAAGTGGAAGCTACAGTAGTGATTGTTACAGAAGAAGTTGATTCTCTAATCCTGTTCTCTGCTTATACAGTACTTACAGAAAAATTAATAATGGAGACAGAAAAATTGAAAAGATCCTAAAAACCACACAGCTATAGCAAGCATTTGCTCTGGAAAATGACCACTTACCAAAGCAATGATTTGCTTGCAATTGGTGGTTTCACCAAAGCATTTACAGTATATTGTACGTTATCCATGAAGAAATGAATAAAATAGTGTACATAAATATCAAAAATTAATTTACAAAGTTTAAAAAATAATAGTTCACACCCATACTAAGCAATCACACTGAGTAATGATTGTTCACTGGCAAGTGATAGAATTACTCAGGCAGTTAGTCCAGTGCACATTATGGTGGATGTATGATCCACTCATATTGTACATTTACAGCATACAATACAAAACACTATAAATGCCATACTAAGTCTTGTTTTTCTAGGAAGAGGAGGAACAGAAAGGGCATCAGTTTGGGAGAAGAGTTAGACACCTTGAGGCATTCTAACACTAGTCAATGTGGTACTCATATTGCCAAAGTCCTTGGCTTGCCCACTAAATCAGTGAGATTAGTTTGTGAACATGCAGAAAAAGTGAGACAGAATCTTCCAATATGACACCTTTAGGTGCAACAAAAATCACTAATGCCAGATCACATGCAACTTCATGTAAGTTTTATTTTTGTGATGATGAACTACTTTGCTATGCAATTTTTTCTGTTGTATGTTTCTGAACATTTTTTCATCTCTTTTATGTGCAAATTTGGGTGAGAATTTAATCCACTATCTGGTGTTACCATTGTGATTTCTAGAATTGCATCCCTAGTGTTATGAATGGACCAGATGTTTTTGACTGAGGGAAGTACACTTGTTGGAGCACCTAAAATTGTGTAAGAATAGTGCTCAATACAAAACACTTTAATGGTAATGTGCTGGGAGATAAGAGACAAATGTATCCTATAAAGACTCACAGTTGTTGTTGTTGCTATTGTTGCTTTTGATAGCAACAGCATTTCGCTAATATTATTAATATGTACAATCCCAATTTAGAGGTACCACATGAATAACTCGTGGATTTGGAAGGAATGCACAAAAACAAACCTCTTATATTGTACATAGTAGAAGTGACTTAAACCAGGTGGGTATGATCTGGAGCTTTATCTTTTGTATTATGATAAAGATTATGACAGTGAAAAAGGTTTTAATAATCAGGGAAAATATTGAGAAAAAGTACATCAAACACCTCTAGGAATTAATAGAACCTATTAAATCTCTTAACTACCTAAATTTACTAATCTTTTTCAGATTTGAAAAATACAAGAATACTATCATGTTTGTATTTAGTTCATGGGAACTTTGTTTGTTGACTGCGTTTGATGTATTTACAAAGTAAGTGTAATGTTTCTAAACAAATAAACCAATTTCTATTCAGAAGACTTACTATCATCATCATATCCATTTAAAATAAATGGCACAGTGCAAGGAAACAGATGCTGATATCAAGGTAAGGGAAATATAAGTGCCATTAATTTTTCAGGTGATGGCAAACCTATCTTTTAAATATGATGATAAGCCTATCTTGAAAAGGAAGACGGACTGCATGAGTCAGAAAAACTATATGGAGGTTAAGTCAACAGTACAGCCATGGATGGAGAGGTGAAATGAACTAATCAACCTCAAAGATGCTAATGATCACACAAAATCTGTGAGACATGGTGAATTTCTGGATGCTGTTATAACTTCCGTTAATCTTCACAAGTCTTAGAAAAGTAATCTCCATTATTTGAGTTTCTATACATTTACACAATTGACCCTCTGTCTTTTCCTATTTCATTATTCAGTATCCATCAGTATTATTTCTAAGTTTTGATATTCATATTCTGTTCACTTTTCTATTGCATACAGAACAACAAAAAATCACATTTTGTTCAGCTGGAGTTCCATGCAAACAACAGCCTGTCTTAAATGAATAAATAATACTGCACAGTTCACGACAGTGTTAATTCAGGAGGTGCCTTATCAAGGCACCTCTAAATATGGTCTTCCAAATTGTACTTTCTCCCTAAGTTATTTCTAATATTATCAATTATATGAAATTGTCAGTCTCCTGCTACATTAGATTTAATGATTACAAGAACATCACAGATCTCATCAAATCATGCTATAGACTGCAATTAAATGATTATCATGTGAAAATAAAAGAATATTAATATAAATGCAACTAGTGGATTTAAGATAAACAAAGTACCTCCTCCAACCTAAGGATCTATTATTTCAAAAGATCCAAAATATAGCCTTTATAAGCACATAATCCTCAAAACTATCATATATGATAGATATCTCATAATGTTTTCCCAGCTGTGGGATATTTCCAGATGTTTTGGATTGCTAAACAGGTACATTTTCTCTTAGATAATAAATGATGGCTGGGAAATCCAACAAACTTTTTGTACTGTGGTCTTGATATGTTGCTACAGCAACAGGACCTCATGAGAAAATTAAGTGATAGGAGCTCACTAGTCATACACCAGTTATCTTATATGACCTCTTTTACAAGTATCTATTCCAACCTATGCATGCTGATGGCATATCAAGCTTGACATATGACAGTTGTTTCCTAATTCTGATTAAATAATACTGGTAATGAAATCATACAAGTGAAATTATGTAATATGTCTACATTCTCTGATAATCAAGTAAACGTAATTATCAGCATGTTGATGTATACTGTCCATTCTCCTTCTACTGGCTACTGTTCAATCAATAAACATAATCCAAATTACTGACTGTTTCAGGCACAATTATCATTACCATTATTCATTCATTAATATTCCATACTTCCTTTGCCATTCTGGACTACCACAAACAGCTTCCTCTCAAGTTAGCCTGTTTCTTTTACTGTTGATAGCTCACTGTCTCCATCTTTCCCTATCAACACTGGTGGCACTCTTGCTTGTCTCCTGTCCACTATTCTTCCATCCTTTTATCAATGACTTCCATTCCAAAACTTCTCTCAACTTTCTCATCCCTCAACACAACATTCTCATGGAATCAACTAAACATCTAATCCATAATGGAAACTCTACACTCCATTGTTAACTAGGTCTACCTATAAGAAACTAAGAACCTAGTTAACAATGGAGTGTAGAGTTTATACCCAAGATTCCTTTCTTCTAAACAGTTTCGTTGATTACACAAATACATTCATCACTATTTTCTCACCCAGGTTGGTTCTACCTCTACATACCTGACAGAGTTAATTCAAAAGAAATCCAACCTATCAACCTGAAATAATGCCAGGAAATTTGACAGGAAATATGGAGTTTTGACCATCGGGGAACAAAAAGGAAGATTCTCAGTGCTTTTCTTAGCATTTACACAATTAATTGACCATTAAGAATGCAATATCATTTTAGAGAAAATTCTAAATCTCTGGACGGTACTATGCAAAAAGATGCTGAGCAAAAACTGAATCAATGTACAAATATATAGTATTCACAATACAGTCAAGGTGAAAGAAATTTTTTTTGCCTACAACTTGATTTTACATTTTGATTTTTAGCATTATGCTATATGGCTGTTTTTTTTTCAGCAAAGGTACATTCTTATTTTACTGCTTTACTTCATCTTTTTTCTGTTCTAAATATTTTATGCTATCATTTAGATAAATTAGAATTCTTTTAAAAGAAAAGTCAATTGAGTTAGTTCATCCCTAAAAAAAGTTTGAAAAAGAGGGATTAAGTGTGCAACTGCAGAAATAAGAAAACAGTTATTTGTATCAAAGCAAAAATAATGCCTTTTAGTAATCCAAGTTTAGGTTTGCATTAACTAATAGAACATCCCAAATGCATTAATGGCACTACTTATGAAGGGAATTGAAAGTTTTTAATAATACAGCCTCAAGACCCCTCTAGAAGCTTTAAGCCTGCACTTCTATTAGAAGCACAGAAATGACAGACTCCTTTAGTGCATGAACTTCTTCAATGAGATTGTATTCCTTTTTGTTTACTGACAATATTACAGCTCAGTAACATAAAAAATATTCTATAGCAATCACACAGAACCTCACAGCTTACCTGTACCATGATAATGGGTCCACCATTTTCATAAAGTAGTGGCTTAATTTTTGGTAGCAAAACAGCAAACCATTCATCCACATATGTAAGATAAGCTGTAAAAGAAAATAGATTATCATCTTTAAGCAATAAATCACATTTACATCTCATAATATACTAATATGTAGCTGATTCTACTATTGATCATAAATTTGCTTGTATAGGTAAAAACAACAGTACACATGTTAATGTTCAAACATATATTACTCACAAGGATCAGAACTTCTGAGTCGCATATCTTGGTTTTTGTGCAACAACCAGTATGGCAAACCTCCCTGTGGAAGGAAATACAAAAATTTAACAGTTTTCAATTTATCTTTACATATGTAGAAGGAAGTGGTAGAATCATATGACATCAGTGAATCAACTAACAGTGATCACAGACTCTGTAGTATGCTATGACATTATTATTTTTTTTTTTTTTATTAACATATGTCGCTGTCTCCCGCGTCAGCGAGGTAGCGCAAGGAAACAGACGAAAGATTGGCCCAACCCACCCACATACACA
>JAUTXX010374934.1:0-23731 GCA_032273605.1 Panulirus laevicauda | reverse complement strand
GAGAGAGAGAGAGAGAGAGAGAGAGAGAGAGAGAGTGGGAGGAAGTGGTCAGTTGGAGTACTACGATGGGAGGCGAAGCTGCTGTTTATATATTCCTTTGTGGCCATGGTAACGCGGCCGACCCGCTTGACGTCTATAATGAGATGAATCTAACTTACTTACTAATGTCCACTTTTTTTCCTCCCAGTGTCGCCTCTTTTCCCTCATATATCTCTATCTCCTCACCTGCAAGTCTCTGTCTCCCTCCAGATTACGAGAGAGACCCAGGGCCCTCCATCAAGTAGGCGAGCGAGCGCCTCATTCTGGGAGAGATGTACCACTGGTGGGGCTTAGTGTCCACGCACTGCCACCCTCAGCTGAGGGACACACACACACACACACACACACACACACACACACACACACTTCTTGCCTCAAGCACTTCACCCCGCGACACGCATTATTCTCCTCCTCTGTTCTTCATCTCTTACTGTCGTCCGCTAATATACCTTCTCTTGCTTGTATCCCCTCTATATTTTCCACGCCATCCTCCCATTGCATAAGGCCAAGAAGGGAAACTTTTTAAAAGCTAAGGGATGTCTGCGTCTCCTCATCTCTGTCTCCCATTAAGGTCTTTGCTGACTAAGTTTCCGTTCTCTCTATGGGGACAATTCCTGGCGAGTCTTCCTGCCAGACAATAAGCCTTCTATAAGCCAACGTAAATACCCGAGCAGCCTTTTATGGTCGCTGGTCGTGTTCGTGTTTTAGGTTTTACGTCACAGAAAAGCATTGGATCATGCAAGCGTTGTCACTTTCAGACGTTTATATGACTATAATCATGCATGGGATCAGGCACATAAAACAATTCAGTCTATTAATCTAATCTGATCTAATCTATTCATCTCTCTACCTACCTATTTAGGTTTTATTCAGATCCAATGACAGTTTCTTATTTTCACTGGCAAAAGTTTTCTTACACAAAATCAAAAATTGAAACAGCAAGGCATTCTTGGACTTTGGCAACGGTTCTTTGATTCCATTTTTCAGCTAGGATAATAAATGAACAAGGTTATAAAACTTCATTAGTGACTGGCAGTGATGCATTTCAGGTGCTACTTTTTGGAAATTTATTAATCCAATGAAACTTGAGAGTTTTTGAATTTGTAAGGCCCATTTCAAAAGACACCACATTCCATTTTTCATTATTTCACTTACAACTCTTGAGAACAGCAATGTCCTCTTGGTTCAAGATATGACACACTACATGCCATAGTTTTCAAACAACTTCTAAATTTCCACTGGCAAGCAAATTCCGTAATGCATAATATATATCAAAACATCAATGTAACACCATAAATGTGCTGTCCTAAGATAACAGCCTTTCTAGTAACACCTTGTAAACACAGCAATGTTTATTTTGTCTTTACAAGTAACAAATTTACAACAATCATACTATACCTTTGCATAAATATATAAATTGTACAAAACTACTACTTATGATCAAAAGCAATGACTATCATTTTTGGCATAAGAAATATTACCTCTGCTACCATTTTTATTTTTTTTTATTTTTCCAAAAGAAGGAACAGAGAAGGGGGCAAGGTGAGGATATTCCCTCAAAGGCTCAGTCCTCTGTTGTTAATGCTACCTCGCTAATGCAGGAAATGGTGAATAGTATGAAAGAAAGACCATTAAGTCTCATCATTGGTAGAGAAACATACCATTAACTAAACATGTGGAAATTTCTATTGCTAACCTTCATGAGTTTGTCCTGTTCATCAGGTTCCATCTTGCCAATATTGGCCAGCTGATACTCGGTGCTCTCCAGCCATCCTTTGATTTCACCAAGGCCAATGATAAATCGCTCCATTTCATTCTCTTTCGCAACCTGTTCATCCTGCATTCAAATCAACAAAGATGTAAACGACTAACAAAATTTTTAAGATCTAAAATAGCTGAATAAAAATAAGTACCTCGAGAAAAGAACAACTTTCCAGAAAACAATACAAACCTATCGGTCTATTTTTTCTAATTTGTTCATTCTTAGATACCCAAAAAACTAAAAATTTTAAGGGAATCCAAAGCAGTAAAATGCCTAACCAGCACCCATCCTCACTAACATATAAACTTATATAGGAAAGGTAACCACAGCAAAGAATACTGCATACATGAACCACACATCTAATACAAGATGTGTACAGGTTGAGCATTCCTAATCCGAAAATCCTATCTGAAATCCTAAAAAATCCAAAACTTTTTGAACGGCAACTTGACATTAAAAGCAGAAATTCCACACATGAACCTCACTTGCCCATGCTGGGCTTTGACATGCTGTTGGCACCAGTTTGTTACAAACCATTGTCAATGCCAGACCTACATGCATTACTCACTGTTTCTTGCTTATTCTCTGCTCTGTGTGAACAAGTGTAAGAAAATGATTGCTTATCAGTAGCATATAAATACAGATTCAGGAATGAAGGTGATTTTGTGTTTAGACTTGGGTCCCATCACCAAGATATTTCATTATCTATTATCCATCATGACACATGTGAAAAACAGGATGGTATGGAAACAAACAGGTTAGAGCTGAGACATACCTCAACATTTCAACTGCTCAACAGTCTTCCTCATAAATGCCATTGAATAGTCAAAATATTGAGGTATGTCTCAGCTCTAACACATTTGTTTACATACCATCCTTTTTTCCACATATCTCATCATGTATATGCAAATAATCCAAAATTCAAAACACTTCTAGTCCCTGGCATTTCAGATAAGGAATACTCAACCTGTATGACTAATTCATTCAAGACAATGAAGAATAAAGATGACTGACTGTTTACATCAATTCTTCAAAAGTGCTGGAACTTAAAAATATACTTAAAATAATCTAATCATAACACTTAAATAGAAGAACTTAAAAATATACTTAAAATTATTTAATCATAACACTTAAATAGAAGAACTTAAAAATATACTTAAAATAATTCAATCATAACACTGAAATTGAAAAAAGTTTTACATCTTATAAATACTCTTCACAAGGTTTTAAGTTCAGGAATATGTGGTAAATAGTTTCCTGCAGTTCTTGACACCTAAAAGTAAAAATGCAATCTGAGCCATCCTCCCTTACACAAGAGAAAGACTTACCAAGTATTGGTTCAAAAAAAAAAAAATGACTGCCAACCATGATTTTAATCTAACTAGAAATTAAATGAATAAAATAATGCTTCTTTAATCAAGAGTTAAGTCACAGTATCAACATCTCAAACTTACTGATTTCTAGTCTAATGAAGAATCCTTTTAATAATCAAGCCAATCTGCTTTACTCCAAATCATCTTCCAAACTGACTATTATGTTATCATTTCCATTCTAAATTCTTTAAATATACAGCAGATCCTAATATTTCTTGACTTGTTTAGGAAGTTTGAATACCTTGCTGAAGTTGATTTTCCATTACTTACAGCTTAATTTCTAAATATAAGGATCACAGGCTTCATTCTGCACTGTTAGTTTCAACTACTGTATATTCTGGTGTTTTCTTGTACTGCACAGACAGTACTCCACCTATTTATGCAGCTTACCCTTGTTCTAGATACTGTCTCCTGGCATTTTCATTTCTGCCACTTTTTTGTCTATATCTGAAATTGTAATCATATCCAGGTTGTCTATATTGAAATACATGATCAGCTAATCAATTTCTAACTTGATACTTTATATCTTAATATCTTTATCTTTTGAATCTTTATACACAATTCTTTGTATCCTGTTTAATCTAGTGGCATTTTTAAAGCTATCTCATGGCAATATTACACAAAATTTGTTGACATACATGACCTTACTGATCTGAACTAATGTTATACAACCTTTTGCCATCTAAATTATGTGCCTTGTCTTATTTCAAGCCCATAGTTTCTTCTTAAAGCTTTAATTTCACTCTGTCAATGCACTGAACCAGGGCATGTGAAGCAGTCAAGGAAAACCAGGGATTAGTCTGTGCAATGGGTGCGGATGGTAAGCTCTAATTTTTGGAACATTAAATACATGAAAGGTAGTGACTGTGTGCATATGAAGCAGTTTTTGTTCACTGATGGTACCACTTCATTAAGGCAGGGGAGGCAATTAGGTAAAAAGAAAAAAAGTAGGTTTTGAGTGGTGAAAAGTCATTTTTCTCTAAAGCAGTGTCCCATCAGCTAGGGATATTCCACGGAAAATATCAAATCCTTTGACCATGACATTCAATGTAAAAATATCAAGTTATTCCTACATTCATCAAACTGGTGAAGAAGCTGTTTCATTCATCACTTTTGACTGATCCTCAATCCACCCCACCCTTCAACCTCAATAAATGGGGTTTGTAGTTAGCCTAACAGTAATTACCATAAGGCTGCCATCACCATTATTCACAAGTCATAATTCACAAATCACTGTGCCATACCAAGGCATCACAAAAGGAACACAGACAAAGTTTTTCAAAAAAGGAGGTGAGTGCCAGCACAAAAGGAACACAGATAAAGTTTTTCAAAAAAGGAGGTGAGTGCCAGGCAGGGCAAGAAAAATATGAAACACTGCTCACAGGACACTTATGTTTCTCTTCTCTGAAGTTTGCTAGATTGAGTCTGCCAAATAAACATCAAAACCTAGACATAGGGATTCTTGTAATAGGCAAAAGTGTCCTATCCATGCATTTGTTATGAAACCAGCAAAAGACTTCCAAATCATTTCTATGGCCCGTTTTTTTTCATTTGTTACAGAACCTGAAGAAGGTATCAACCTGACCACTGCAAATTCCTTTGAGATGAGAGTCTTCAAGAAAAAGTCTTGGTAAAGAAAAGAAAATTCTTATTTTCAAAGTCAAAAGAGGACAGGATTTGCAAAGCCTCTGTTCATCAGACAATGGACAGCCACAGAATAGTCCATCAGAAATACACTTCTAAACCTGAACCTCAAGACATTCTGGGATATACACAGCCATGGGTCTAAGAGCTCCCTTGTATGATATGATTTCTGCATGCCTATCTAACAGCCTGCAGCTACATAACCTTTTAAAGGATGGAAACCCACTCCTAAGGTGGAAGTGTCAGTCTACACACCCCAGAAGAGTTACATGAGGAATCCAAGGAAAGGCTTTCTAAACATTCTTTCCATCGATCCACAAAACAAAGAATCTGAGAATCTCCCGAGAAAGGTTTTTCGATTTCTGCTTGCGGCAGTAAAGAAAGTGCTTACTAAGAAAGGACCCTTTTGGACTAGAGCTACCCTGTTGTCGCAAAGGCTGCAAACCTGAACTTCCCAGAATTTGCTTCCTGTGACATTGAGACACCAAGAACTGGGATCAAACGGCAATCACAACACCCGTATGGTACCCCCAAGCTTTGTCCTTATGGAGTCAAAGAGGGAATGGTTGTACACTCAAGGGGCCATATCTCTTGAACATTCTCTACTTTCATACAACTTAAATTTCTGCATGCTGTCTGCATTATCATGTCCTCAATCATCTTATACCATTCTTGAACCACTCTTGTGCTATAAAAGTACTTTTATATACCTTTTCTAACAAGCTCTTGCTTTATTCTTATGGTTTATCCTTTGGTTGCCCCATTCCCATATCTCTTAAAGAACTGTTCACTGTCCACTGTTTTAAAAATCTAAAACCTTTTCTCTCTCCTCCAAGGTGGAAAAATTTAAAGCCTCTAGCCTTTCCCAAAAACTAAGCTCTCGATTCTGATACCATCTTTGTTGCCTTCTTGATCTTCTTTATCAGCTCTTTGTGCTTTTTAAGGTGCACTGACCAAACCTGAGAAGCAGATTCTAGTTCTGGCTTTATGTATGATGTGAATGGGTGGCTAAATTCTTCCTTATCCATATATTGAAAGCTATTCTAATATTTGCCAGCAAACAGCTTGTACCCTTAACTATTCTCTCAATATGGGACTCTCGTTACAGATACTTATCCTGATACTTATTTTGTGCCAAGGGATAAATTAGCCCTCCTGAGAAGGGATTCCATTAAATTCCAGGAAATATCAGTAGATGATACCTTCATATAATACGTATAGTAATGGGTAAAATTACCAAGTATAGGATGTTTATAATTATTGAAAGTTTATAATCCTCCAGAGAAATGCCAAGATCCAAAACATGTGTATTCAATAAATAATGAAGGAACAATAACGGTTATGAAGGAAGCAACAAAACATTCCCTCCAACACTGTAGAGTACTGATTAAGGGGGATTTCAATTACAGGGGAAATAGACTGGGGGAACTTACATTCTCATAAAGATGCTGAGTTACAGAAACACAAATTCCTTGAAAGTATACTGAAGAACTTCCTGCACCTTCATGTCACAGCATGCAAGAACTAGGGGGGATGATAAACCATCTCTACATGACTCTTGTCTTTACAAACATTAAGATGGAAATAGGACATAAAAAATATGATGTTCCTACTGGAAAGAATGATCATATAGTCCCTGATTTGGAATATATGGGGTGGAGAATGCAAGACGTAAATCAAAGGGAGCACAGGAACCAAATACAAATAGTCATGGCAACTATGTGGAACTGATAAAGTTCTTAAAGAGTGATTATTGGGAGAGGGATATCTACAATAAAAGAGATGTAAAAAGTTGTGTGAAATCTACAGTTAAGGGATCAAAACATGGGTACCTCAGACAGTGAGTAAAGGAGGTGGATAAAAATGGAAGATGTGGTTCATCAAGAAATGTCATAAGGCAAGTGAGGCATCTCTACTTGGGTAAATACAATAAATTTTATTGGAAATCACATTTTTCATATTCTAAGTTATTTTTCACCTATATATGAATAAAGAAAATTTGCTAATATTTTGAATTCTAACACAATTTGTGATTTACTGTACACTGTTAATACTTCTGAATTAGTTATGGCCCCTAAGCCAGGTAAATATCATGTATTTTACTAAAAACAACTTTTTCCACATCATGTATAATACAATAACTTATTTTTCATTATAGGATAGGATATCCAAGGAATTCAAGAGCCAGATATGGAAACTTCATGGTTTTCATGATGAAAAAGGGAGAAAAAATTCCAATATTTTTTGATGGAAATATCACAGCTGAAATGCTCTTGAAATTTTATGAGGCAACTCACTCAAAGGTTTAAAAGCAACTCATCAGGACAAGAAGTCCAGATGGGATACTTGTAGAAAATGACAGGAAAATATGCAAGGAACAAGATGATAATTTCAAAAATGTACTTACAATGGCGGGAACTAAAGCTCCATCACCAATGAGATGGGATGAGGATAAGGGACTGGAAAGTACTAAGACTTGTTAGATGATACATAAGTAAGCTACCAAAGGGATTTAACCCAAGTGACCAATTCACTCCGTATGTCCTAAAGGTGTGAAGAAGCACTTGACAGGCTACTTGAAATACTGTTTCAGAAATTGCTGGAAGACAGGACAGTGCTAAATGAGTGAGAGAGATAACAAAATGTGCCTATATTCAAGAAAGATCTAGAAATTTCAAATTAGTCTTACTAAAGAGTATGGTTCTAAAATGCTGATAAATGATAATAAAAAAGCAAAATGATCATTACTTGCACAGGACATAATATGTTTGTGGCAGACAACATGGGCTGAGGAAAAAGAGACCATGCAAAATAAAACTCTGACTTCTATGAAAGACTAAGCTCCATCTTAGACAACAGACATCAGTGGGTGAAGTGTGTTTCCATGCAGGGAAAAGGAGGACACGCCTTCACAGGATAGAAAACTATCTCAGCAGAAAGGAGTGGAGAATGCATGATTGAAAAGGTTCCTCAATATCAGTTGGGGTAAGCAGTGATGTAGGGTGCCACAAGGATCATGCTTGGAACAATTCTTCGTTGTGATCTACGCTATTGGCTTACCAGAAACACTGAACTCGTACCTACATATACTTGAAGACGAAAAGGGCATGGGAGACACAAAGAATGATGAAAAATGTATCAGCTTACAACACGACTTAAGCACATTCCAAATCTCATGACATACATGACATGAAAAATTCAACACGTGTAAATGCAGTGATGAGGTTGGGACACAAAAAACACATGTGATCTTGGAAAAATAAGCAACATAGTTCTGTCAAATAAAGATGTACAAATCCTGTTTGTATGCAAGACTAGCATGAATGCACTAGATTCTTATGTTAGCACACAAAGATGGATGATGAGCGACAGACTATACATTGATTTCTAGATTTCTTAGCTAAGTTTTTATTATAATGTATAATTTGTAACTCTTGCAATATGTCATGTACATTGTCCACAAAAAAACACTGTCTACCATCCATGTATTTCAAAGGCAATACACACTCTCAGGGTGAAATCATCATACATCTGGTTGCTGAGACTAGTGTTTTTAACAGTATGAGCACCACCAACCTGCCTTAGTGTAACTCAGGCTATCTTGAGGGAAGGATATTCTTTCTTCACTCTTCCTTGCTGCCACCTCATTTCACGAATTTCACTTCTGGGAGCTATTCAGACTCCACATGCACTTCAAGATCTCTGGCTCTTACCTTTTTATGAAGGAAAAAGCTCGAATTCTTGCCTGGATGCAAGGAAATGTGGGTACACGTGAGATTACCAGATGCATTAGGCACTCAGAATGATCAGGCAGCTGCTTCCCGCAACATCTCATCAATGCATTGCCTCATTCAGATCAAGACCCTATGGATCCAAAACATGGACCAAGAATACTTCAGGAACCTTGTCAGTTCCATGACCAGACATCTGCAGATGGTAATCAAAGCCACAGGAAAGATGATGAAGTAATAAAATATAAGTGTGATATTGCCTTTGAAAATGCATGGGGAGGTAGATAAGCAAACACTGTACTTCTGGTGTACAAGGCAGGCAGTAACAGGGTGAAGTAACTCTATAGTGTGTGTGTGAGACTGAGTCACAAAATCTAGACCTAACTGTTACGAGAATCTAAATTTCACATGAAGAGACTGCAATCTTGCACTTCTAACTTCATCTTACATCTTTAGTTTAAAATACACAGCACAACAACCTTGCAAATAAAAAACAAGAGATATGATGACATTTCAACCTAGTCAGGATTATTCTCATGTACACCAAAGAGTGGGGCAATTAACTTGCTGGCAAATGTTAGTATTACTTGGCATATTAATTTAGTGTCAAAATGAAATAGTATTAAGCACTTATATTGGAGCTGGAGACTGTTCACTTTAGCACACTGGTGTAAAATAAATTGGCAAAATATTCTTGGCACCCAATGAAACAAGCTTTTGTAAAAGTCTCTTTCCATTCCTCCTTTACTTTCTCTTACTAACCTCATTTTCTGAACTTAATCTCTGACTGATAAACTTTTGGTGTCTTTCATGCATCTTCTACACAGTGTTAACTTCCAATAATTTTCCCTCTAGAAATTATATCCCAAATTACCCATCTTTTAGTCTCATTAGCTCTAGTCATCTATACCATATTAATACTAGTAAGGCATTTCTTGAATAGTCTGAACACTAATAGCACAACACATCTTCAAACACTCAAACATGCTAGAATCCTTCTTCTACATCATTTTGTCTCTTCCCAGTTTACAGTGCTACCATTATTAACTAAAGAACAAACCTGCATGTTCTTAAGCCTGTTGGTAAGCCTAGTATTGACTCGTTCCCAGGTTAGAGCAATGTCTTCCACCTGCTCTTTAATGGGCTGGAGTAAGGCAGGGTCATCAGACAGAGAGGTAAGATCAGCATAGGACTCGTGCAGGCCTGTCAGCAAGGGCTTCTTACGCCCCAAATCATCAATAGCATGCTGTAAAGTAAGGGTATATACACTCCAAAGCCACAGCTAATCCTGGCTTTGAGGTAACTCATGACAATCTGGGTTTTTCATTCATTAGATGTTAGCTCAGTGCATTATTTCTTTAGGAAATGAAAAAAAGTTAGTAAATTTTGAAAAACAGGGTGTCAACTTACAGTTATTAATGCTGTGTAGGAACAAGGAATCACTATTGTCATATAATAAAAAGCAATGGCAAAAGTATGCATATCTGACAGGATTTCATTTGTACTCAAAATCATATATCATATCATGAGACTAAAACTGCACAACACCATTTTTTCCAAGATGTATAGGTAATAAAATATTTCTTGTCAAAATACTTGGATGAATTCCAAATAAAGTTATCTAAAAGAAAACCTCTTTGCACTATTTTCTTAAGAAATCCTAAGTAATCTAACATCTGAAAATTAGTAACAAAAGGCAAAACACAACCAAGAAAAATTAGGATATAATGCATGAGATTCAATGCTCTGGATCTACAAAGATATCATTGAGACTTGAGATATCCTCAAGAAAATTTCTAATGTTTTGGCTATCCAGTGCTAACTTACTGACACTATTCTATGAAAAAGGTCTTTTAACTAAAATGAATTCAAAAGATATGTACCATACCTGAGCAAAATGAACTTCCCCTTGAACATTCTTTGTGGGCACAGTGGCTTCATGCTGGTCTAATTCATATTCTGTTGTGCTCAGCCATTCCTCCAAATGACTTGAGTCTTTCTGAATCTTGCGACTCTGACGGAGTGCACGTTCAAGAACTCCACGCTGTTCAGTTACTGCACCACCAAGCTAAGAGATCACAGAAATAATACTTGTTTCATGATTAATCTACATATAGTATGATAATGAATTAATTTTTCTAACTGATTTACCATTTTCACTCACATAGGTAGACACACTAGGTAAAAGTATTTGGTGGGAACATTAACAGCCTCTGAAAACACTGCACTAGAGTTGCCCTTTACCAGTGGCCTGCTAAGGGTGAGGCACTAAAGACTAAGAAGTGGCAATAGAGTTCAACAGTTTTGGAGACTCTTTTGCTGAGGCAACCCTCTTAAGGGAGTTCCATAAGGGAATGGGTGTCAAAGATATAGATATATAGACATACAGACAGATATATAGACCATATAAGTAAAGAGGGGGTACAACAAAGTTTTTGATGGTTTTGCATAAACATATTTTGTATAAAGGATCCTTTACTTTTTCACCAATAGAGCTACCTCCAAGCCCCTCGAACCTACCAGTTTCACAATAATGCTTCCCACTCTTAGGGTTTTCATATGCATTTAGCACTTCAATATGTTTCATTTTTTTGGAGTACAGTACTGTTTGTAATCTTCAGTGTTAGCTTTATAATGCATTCCTGGCTTTCATATGTTATGTGACTTCCACTCCGTTTCTCCATGGCTAGAGATCACATCAAAGTCACCCTACCTTGCTTAATTCTATGTGATGCCTCATCCTTACAATAATTAAATAACCATGGTGACACGACAACCTTAATGCACTACAACATTTTTTTCAAACCACTTACATATAACCTAATTCTCTTTTATGTTAGCTGAGACAGCATGGGCAGCTGAGGCCCTAATCAAGGCCATCCCATTAATGCTATTTATAAATATACCCTAGCCTGAGCCAGGTACCCATTTTATCTACCAACCCTTAAAGGTGTATGAAGAGCTGGGATGACTGTAGACCAACTGCCATAACCAGGATTCAAACCTATGCGCTTGACCCTGAGCGGCCCATGAATGTATCACAGTTAGAATCATTAAGTGCTACACCAGAGTCCACACAAGCATTACTTCCGATATAAAAGCTCTTAAGAGCATTCAGACATTTTCTATGCAGAATATATGCACTAAGAATTTCCCAGTGTCTTCCTTTTTAGTTTATTTCTGAATCAATACATGCCACTTATAACTTCTCATTTTCTCTAAAACTTTCTCCATTACTTTTCTAAGTGCAAAATTCTGGTCAACACATCCTCTTTCACTCATCAAGGAATTTGATAATCCTTTACTCATGACCAATCACTAACCTACCATACAACTTACCAAATATGATTAAGGAGACTCTCCTCTGTAACTCTTACATTCAGTTTTGTTCCCATATCCTTTACACAACAGAAATAAATAAATGAATGAGAAGGTAAGGAAAATGTGGAAAGAACAAAAAATTCATTCTCACTATACTACGCTGAAGTCCCTAACAAAACAGTTTATCAACATAGTCACTGTATTTAGTACCAACAGAACGGAAAGGTGGGAAGCTAACCAAGTCTGACTCAAATACAGCAAATGTGTCTCATAATATCATGATCTTTACACAGAGCATGGAAAATGGAAGTAATCTGCTAATAAATTTTAGGGATGGTACCTGTGAAAACAAGACATCCAGTACCATGTGGATTAGGTAAACAACAATGACAAATACCAGAAAAAATTAATGAAAGGCGAGAAGAAGGCTGAACAAACACATTTCAAAACTGACTTATCCTATGGAAACTCTGAAACATATTATGATTAAAGTAAATAATGATCATACGGTAGAGGGCAATTTTTCTTAACCATCTTTTTTAAAGTAACAGAGGTATGGTATGGGAAATTGTTAAGAAGCAAGACCAGTATCTAAAACAACTAGAAGAGGAATAAAGAAACTAAGAAATCAGTTCAAGGATAATGAAGGGCAGGATGAGATGAGAGAGGAAGTAAAGGAATTAAAAAAGAGTAATAGAGCATGAACATGGATAAGCATTAAGTTAAGGAGTTCAGAGGTAACAGAACCCAAGGAAAGAAGGTAGAATGATTAAAAATCGCCCTACAGAAACTACTGAAAATAATGGGCTGTGGGGGGTAGAAGGAGCATTTTCAGGAGTTGCTCAAAGTACTCTACACACGATGACTGATGTACCAAAAAAGGAACCTGTGGACACTGTAACAGAGGAGCCCAGATGACCGAGTGAAGCTCTAGACAGAATAATAGAATAATGAGCAATCAAGAAAATTTACATTCCAGCATATAATAAGTTTAGAAAAGTGTGGAATATACAAAATCAAAGCTTGTTAACAAAAAGGGGTATGACAGTGAAAGCCAGAAAAAGAGCTGATGAAATAAAACTACTGCACTTTGCTGTACAGTGGGTGGCACCATAGCTGGAGAGATTAATAAATCAAGAGAGCAAAGGATGAAAATCTTTAATTATTTTTGGAGTAGAGAATGTTCAAGAGGCGGGGACCTCACACATGTATGACTCCCTACCCACACAGTACAAATAGGTAGTTACAAAAAAGTAATTACATACAGTCCAATTCAGGAATCCATAATTCGACTAGCCCCATAGGGGGATGAACCCAAACCTAGGCAAGCCCCCACATAATTCATGGTAAGCAATGCTAAACACATTATGAAAGTCCACTTGTGAGAGCATTAGCTATTTCTGTTCTTATAAACTTAAACCAAGGTCTTTAATAAACAAAGGTAAATATCTGCATCACTAACTTGGTTATATAGTGCCTTTAATTGGTCTAATTGACGGGTGAGATCATCAGGATCTGAAGACTGTCCTTCTTTAACTATCTTACGGCCTGTTGCTATCACATTTTCCACCTCTGCCTTCACTTCACTAAGAGTCTGGTACAAACCCTGTAAAGATAATAATTTATGCAATATGAGTACCGAAATCTTATTTTGCAAAGATGAGACAATAAAACAGAAGGTAGCAAATGGTAGGCAGCTAACGACCAGGGAGGTATATGACCAGTAATACCTACATGGATACAGGGAGCACTTGTGATAGCTGCTTAGTGAGCCAGCACTTCAGCAGTTGTCAAGCTGCTTTCTTCTGACCCAGGAATCTATCCTTTCTTTCTGTATCACCCACATGTGGACTACTGCACTCTGTCCACAAACAAACAATCTCCCCATGTTATCATAACACTTGACAACACTCAAATCAAACAGCTCATTCTTTGTAACTCTAGATTTTCCTGTGGTGAGCACTAAGAGCTACCCTGCCTTTTGGCAAAATGGTATGAGCAGTAGATGGAAGTAGTAGGCCGGAACACTTAAGTTGGAGCATTAGGTAAAAACATTTGGTAGAAGTAGTAGGTAAGAACATTAAGCAGGAGTGTTAGGTAGATGCAGTCAGTAGGAACATTAGGTAGGACACTGAAAAGGAAAAAGAAGACAAGAGAAAGTATTTATGAATTTTCAATGAAATGATAAACCTATCTTTTAAAATATGCCAGGTCATAGTTATAAATGGTGTATCCCTTGGAGTCTGTCCTTGCCTCCTCTACTAATGACACAAATTAGACAGTGAGCTTGACTAAAGCAAAAGTCACACAGTACACCAGGAACAAATGGAGTTCAATGCACTGAAGATAGTCAAAGCTTTGCATATGAGCAATAACATGATATTGGCTTGGCTCCTTGGGGCATGGGTCCTTAGGTTTCAGGGTCTGTCTTCACCCCTCCCTGTGATGATCCAGGGTTATGAGATTACTTGGTTAAAAGTGAAGCAGTACATCTGCAATAACTTGGGTTATAAGTACTGAAGACAATCATAGCACACTGAAATTTCATTAAAAAGCAATCCCATGAGGAACTACAATGACTATCTCAATGCATTTGGCAGAAAAAACAACAGCATTTTGAAATGGGTTGGCTATATACTGAGCACTACTTTTGTCCCACAACAAAATCTCACCATAGGTACTCATATGGACTCCTTTCAAAAGCCATCTTCTTATCATGTAAGAATAAACTTCATCTTCTTTCTCTAACACATGGGGTGAACCCATTCATCATCAGCAATTTCTCTTCATTCTGCTATCAATCAAGAATCATCCACATAAAACATAAATATCAACAACCAGGATTCTCCACCCAACTCATACCTTTTCCCTTTCTTCCTGTTTTTGCTTTGATTTCTCTCGTTGGCAGTCCATGCATATAGAGAAAAGCCACACTGACATCACACAGACTGGCCTCACTTCCATATCTAACTCAAAACTACTGTCCATTTTCACAAATGCCTAATCTTTCTATAACGATTTTGTTGCACCCATCTACTTATATTTGATTTATAAACACCACATTTTTCTCATACCTTCATTCTTTATTCTATGTGTTCCAGTAATTCCAACCACAGTAAACAATTTATCCATCTCTATTGTTCTTACCTGTTGCCCACCTTGACCCAGGAAAACTATGGTTTCACATTCATACATCAAAACTGGTACAAGCTCTCCACTTACCATAACTTTCAGTACACCTTCAAATTTTCTAACTTGCATGACTCCTCTGAACTTCAGCTCTCCTAATACCATTCTTTACTGATTATTCCTATATTTTTGTTTATATATCTCATATATCTCTTAAGCATCCAGGCATGATGAGATATGGGTATGCAGTATTACTAAAATCTCAGTTTTGGGACAAAAACATACCATGCATACCAGCAAAGCACTTGGACTTTATAAAATCATATACGGTCCCCTACATGCACTGAGATGCTGCCACTGCCAAATGTTTACTCTAATCCAGAGACATCCAAAATACTCTGAGTAATTTACACAAAGACGAGGCTAGGATGATCGTGCTACTGTTAACTTCAAGTACATACTTCAAATTACTGGAAACAATGACCATCCAAATTGTTTACATGGATACTTGTAAGTTTTCTTAGTTTATTTCATGTGACAAAAGAAATGAGAGCATAAACTAATTACCTTCCAACAACTTACCATGCACTGATTTAGCTGCTCTTGAATTCGATCTGGATCCCCAGAGGCCAGATTAACTAGATGAACTCTCTGACTGATTTCTGTCAACTGCTGGTTCATTTGATTCAAGCGGGTATCAAAGTCACATGGTTTCCGACATACCCTCAGCTTCATTTCAATTTCTTCATATTTTCTCTGCAGACAGAATAGGGAATGTAGAGATATAGGAGTTTATGCACATGTAAAAAGAGTTACTTTTCTATGGAATTGTTTTTCTTCACAACTAAATGAAAAAAACTTATTGTCATATTTTGCTACATAAAATCTCAATACTGTCTATCATTCTCCTTTCAGCATGAGTTATCAATAGCAATAAAAAGTTAACTGTAAACAAAACATAAAGAAAGGAATTAGGTCAAAATATCCTTCTCAAAATTAGTCAAGGTTCCTAGAAAAGTGCCACGGGGTTCTGTTCTGAGAACATTATTCTTCTTGATCTATGTTAATGACAATCCTGAAGGTATGGACTTATACCTGAATATGTTTGCAGATAAAGCAAAGGTCATAGCCCATGGCTAGCATCCATACAACATCGTTGAGACTACTATACCTTCAAACATACCCATTTTTGCCCTACCAAATAGCAAACTCTCTTTCCACACATTCCTCATTGCTCCCACAGCCTTCACCAGTAACTCATCCACTCTAGGACTCAACTACCCTTCTACCCTTCCAAGGTTCCATTTGCTGCCATGTATCGAAAACATCCAACTTCTTCCAATATTACTCCAAAGCCACACCCTAACTAACCTGTCTCTCTGCAATGCTGAACCTAAAAACCTTGCTTTTATATGTATTTACTCTCAACTTTCTCCTTTCACAAACTCTCTTGAACTCAGACACCAACTTCTGGAGTTTCTCACTTGAATCTGCCACCAGTGCTGTGTCATCAGCAAACAACTGATTCAATTCCTATAACCCCTCACTCCCTACTGACAGTATACCTGCTCCTTTATCCAAGACCTTTACATTCACCTCTCTTGCCACCCTATCCATAAACAAATCAAAAAGTCATGGTGACTTCACACCCTAGCCAAACACCCACCAGTTACCACTTACATTCCTCTCTATATACTTGCACCCACGCTTTACTCTCTTGATAAAAAAAATCCTAAATGCTTCTTACAGCAATGGAGTTCAACAGTTATGGAGACTCTTTTGCCATGGCCATTTCCTTGAGAGAGTTATCAAAGGGAATGGGCATCAGAGATATAGATAGATAGATACCTTCAATTGGCTTTCCTTCCACCCCATTTATTCGTAAAACCTACCAGAAAGCACCTCAATCATCCCAATCATATGCTTTCTCCAGATCCATAAATGCCACAAACAAAACCTTGCATCTCTAACTATTTCTCACACACTTTTCTTCCATATATATATATATTCAGATATATTTGTAAGTTAATCACAGTCTCTTCCCATATCTAAGGTTTTAAGCAATAAAATCATTATTTTTCACCCTTTGTTACCATGCATAAACGATCATATAACTTTCTACTCTTCTTTCAAAACTGTAAAGCTTCAGGTATTTTTGTTTCTCAAGGCAGATCAGGTATTCTATTCAACCTATATTACTTGCAATGAATTTACACATTCCCTCCAGCTTACTTTAGGATGTTGGTAAGTGACTTACAAAAGTATTCAATCTAGCTTCTTACATACACAATGAACATTTTCATCATCATCAAAGACACAGACAGACAGGCAGGCTCACCTGAAGGTGGGTAATTTGATCTTCCAATCGCAGTGCAGCTTCTGTCTTGCCCTGACTGTGATACACTTCCACCTGTCTCTGCATCTTCTTCAGAACGTCTTGTTGTGTCAAAAGTTCTGCTTGAACCTGTAAATATTATGAGTCTTGAAACATGAAGAATTTCTTTCTTCATCTAAACAATATATACAGAAATATATCTTTGACCAGAATGACAAACACTACATACCATATCAAATACACTAACAAAGCAAAAAAGCCATCAATATATTATAGATAAGGTAATGAAACAAAAATCACAAGAAATGAAGTGCCATACAATCCCCCAAATGGCTCTAAGGGATACCCACCTTGATGTTCACATATAAAGTCAATGTTAACAATATGCATCCAAAATTAGGTGTTCATGCAGAAGTAAGCAGAAAATAGTTCACCACAATAGGGTAGACCATAGATCTGTAAGATAGCTGACTGCAAAAAAATGATGTCCCTCAAGTTAAAGCTGCAGTGAAAAAATCCATATCTACTTCATGTGAACATAAAATGCTTCAAACATGACCTATTCCATCATAATATCAACAATATATATATTCCAGTAATTAATGCCTAAACAGTCACCAAATTTTCATGTGTGTGGCACCATAAGAATAGACCAGTGAAAGATAAGAACCACAATAACTGAATCAAAAATTTAAGGAAGATGGCTGAGGAGGGAACGAATGTTCAGAACTTGAATCTCTTGAAAAAACGGTGGAAGAAAACGAAAAGACTGCAGAACATAAAATCCGATAAAGTGAAAAAGTTGGTGCAAATCTGTCGGTTTCAAAAGATAGATGAATGAAAATCTTGGTTAAATTGCTTAAAACAGAAAAGTAGGTACGGATGCAGTGGCGAGAGAGATGACGAAGAATAGAGAGAAGCCTGACATTGATGGGAACTGTAAAGTATGTAAAGTAGTGTAATCAACTGTTTGAACAGTAAAGAAACAGAGTTTAATGCTCATGGGGCCCTGAATGGTAGAGAAAGAGAGTTTTATGCTCATGGGGCCCTGAACAGTAGAGAAAGAGAGTTTTAGGCTTATGGGGCCCTGAACAGTAAAGAAAGAGAGTTTTATGCTCACGGGGCCCTATCTCTTGAACTTTCTTTACCATCGAGCAAGTTCTTCGTTATCTTTATGCTGCCAGCATTTATTCTTTCATCACTTAGCTATTCAAACTATCCACCACATGGACTAGTCAACCTAAAGTCATTAAAGTATTTGGGACAGTTACAAAGAAATCCATATCAAAATATCTTAACAATAATCTCATGAATAAATGGCGGCACTGTTTTGAACTTAGTAGCAGCTCATAAACACATCTATTACCTTACGATCATAACATGTGAAACTTTAATGTGGAGAAGATTGGATACTGTCTTTTTAGAATTTACAAAAGGGATATGATATTATGGAGAATTACTAAGGAAAGTAGTGAAATAAATCATCAAATGCAAAAATGAAAATTGATCGAGGCATTTCTAAAGAACAAAGTTCACAGCTGTTGCACTTGGAAAAACATCTGATAAAGATGTGCTTTCATGAATAGTTTCAGTACGCTTTGTAATCATGATATCTGACATAAATAAAAAAGTATATGTGAGTATAGCCAGGAACTTTACTAATGACACAAGAATAAGTAAAGCCATGGAAAATGAGTAAGACCAAGAAAAAATGTGGTGAAGTACGTACCATATACAAGCAGGTAGAAGAGAATATAAAGGAAATTAACGGAGAAATTTGAAAAATTAGTCATAGAAAAATTAACAGTATTACAGTGCCTGCATACCTAAATAAACAGTGACTATATTGTCAAAAATATGGGAATAAATATAAATCAAAATAATGAATTAAAGAAGCACACTCTTAAGATAACACTCTCCATCATAACATTGAGAGGTATGATATTACAAACCTTGATAATAAGATAAATATAATGATGAAAATACTTAATGTACATAAAAGAAATAAAATCTAATAATGTCATGTTGTATGGTTGCCAGTTGTACAAAGTGAAATAAATGAAATAAAGAAATCAAAAATTCAAAAATACTTTACAAGTAAAATAAGAGGACTTCAGCTTAGGAACTACCATAAAAGACAAAAAAAAGCTTGAATTCTACAGTTTAGAGAGATGCAGCAAAAGCTATACAGTAGTATATGCCTGTTAACAAAAAGAAGGTATAAGGGCAACATCCTACATCTTAAAGCAACCAAGCAAGGTAGATACAGGGTCAAGAAACACTAGAAGCAACATCTACTATTATTCTCAAGAATCCCAATCTTCTCCATCCATTCTTTCTCCTTCTTTTTAAACAACTACAGTTAAAAGAACTTCAGGTATTAACTACAGGTTTCCACAAAATTTTTCAATTATTACAAAATTTCACAATACCCTTTGGGGTTCAAGGGAACCTGTGCTGGAAAAAACACTGGTTTGAACATATCTTTAAGCAAGTCCCTCAACATTTCTAACATATTCTGTGTTGAAGTATAATAGAATTCCCAACTCCAGCTACAGTTTCAAAGCTACGTAGGGGTTGGGGTTTGGGTGTGGGCACATATAATGTATTTTGTGGACCCAAACAGACTACTTTCAGCCTTTTAAAAATGTCATTCATGTAAAGTCAACCCCTACATCTAAGCCAAAGAAATTGGTCTTAAATGTTCAACTATTACAAAGGCACTGTATATACACAATCAATAAGAAAAATGAGTATTTACTGGCAGTGATATATTACCTACACAGAGTGGTTACCTACAGGTCAAAATAAAATATCCCACAGTTCAGGTACCTTTTAGTATACTATCTTTCTTAACAATTTTAGTACACACACACACACACACACACACACACACACACACACACACACACACACACACACAGAGTATATGTAAAATATCATTTTCAAGCTTGATATCATTCCCAGGCTCAACTCACTTGGAAATAATCATCATGTAAACCAAGGAAAATATGTAAAAGCTAGTTCTATCCCTGTCACACTGCATCCTGCATCACTTCAGTACATCAGTCAGTTATAGTAAATTCCTTAAAGCCATAGTAAACCCCAGAAAGCCAGAAAAGTTTGGCAAAACCTGCCTTTTATCATGTACTGTCTATTATCCAGCACAACACTCACTAATGATATGTGATGTACATTGATCTACCTCTTTATGTCAAAATACAAATATGTTTTTATCATTGGAAAGTACAAAAGAAATAGCAAAAATATCGATCACATACACTCACCTGGACTTGATCAACTTGTATCTGGTCAGCAATTGCCTGATTGAGGATCAAATCAGATTGTGCCAGATAATCAAGGACACTGACGTACTCTCGCTCCCACGCCTGGGCTTCCTGTACACTACCCTCTAACCCTGACTGCTGCTCACTCGCCTGGAACCAACCAAGTTGTGCCATTAATCATCAATGTCATAAAAGAAAATTATTCATCTCATAATTATCATCCATTGAAAGCATCTAATATAACTATTAAAACACAAAATCCACTGCTAGTTACACAGTTAAAGAATATAAAAATCATATAAGATAAAAACAATGTTAAAATTAATTAAGTCAATGGCAAGCAGGATACCACAAACAGACAAATTCATATCACTTAAATTGATGATTAGCAATTGCAAGTTTCTACTTTAAGCAAAATATTACAAGAGCATTATTATTACAATGAGGCAATACATAATCTGTTTTGTGGATAACAGAAAATGCACAACATGAGAGAAAACAGAACTTATATATAATAATGTCTAAATAACAAAATAAAATGAACAAAAATCCAACCCTATGTGCATAATAAATTGGGTACCTCGTTTACCCTTAAAACACACCATCTTATCACAAAGGAATCAGATTTTGTTTCAATGATTTTACTGTCTACTTAGTTTATGACAATCCTATACTTAAGTATATACTATAGTGAAGTATATACAAATATTTTGCCCTCTATTTTCTTAAATAACAAGCATTTCTATGTTTTGCTTTTGGCTTAGCTTTGGAAAATTATTCTGTGCTTAATGCTGGGACATGCATTCTCTCCATCAAACTGAAAGTTTAAGTCTTAATGAAACACTTCCACGCAATGCAAATCTAAATAATTGGTATTTTTTCACACTATCATTTAGACTAAAATTGAGATGAACATTGAGAGCTACTTCAAAAGTAATTCCTAGTGATCACTTATACCAAACTTTTCTCCAAGCACAACATTACTATGAGAACATTCTTGTTTTTTAGCAGCTAGAATTAGGTATAATATTTTCAAATAGAGAGCAGGTTTCTCAACAAGCCACATGGGACAATATCAAGTAAATTTATGTACAGTTCATTCAAGGAGCTGCTGCAAAGGAATCCTCAATCCCATCAAAACAAGTTTGTTAAAATCTTTTCATTTCAGCCAAATAGATGGCAATTGGCAAGGGCCGCAGATATTTGTCAGAGCAGCTAGACGTTTTGCACAAAAAGCCATTTGCTTAGACTACATTGGACTGTTAAGTATATGACTTTCAAGCATTTTCAAAAGCAGAAATAAATTGCTAATAATTCATTTCACGAGAAAAGTATACTTACTTCTAAATATCATTTATCTAATTCCATTTATTTGTTGTGTTTACAAGATATCTTGAAAATTAACAAGAACGAACTGACCTGCTTACAAAACAAGAACTTCCCCAAATGTGAAGGGTGTAGATAATATAAAAAATATATTTGTGATAAAAGCACAAACCAACAAAAGCTCCAATAAAAAAAAAATTGAAAATAACCATGTCAAATGTGTGCAACTTCAACTAAAAAATTGTATAGTACTTTAATAACATACTGGGAACTGATACTGAAGTAAACATAAAAAAATAATGCAATATAAATCTTTATTTAGCCACATTACTGCCTATGCCTACCATATGAAGTTGACTCCTTAGGGAGTAATGTGCAACTTACAAATGCTTGATAGAAAAGACTTGTGAGCTTCGTAAGCATGTTGGGAAAAAATCAGTTTAAACAACACCACTAATAAGAATGATTTAATGTTATTACAAGAAAGACCTGCAATATATGACACAAATTTTACCCCACTCATTTCAATACAGATACATCCATTATAAATCTATGACACCAGAGATCAAGATGAAACACTACAGAAAAGCTCTATGGGGAAATCTCTTTTGCTTAAATCCTTCCTAACCCAACTGAAGTACTGTAATCAGACTTCAATCTAAGATATCAAGACTAACAACATTATCAATACTGATTCTAATTAATGTATAGCAGAAAGTAATAAAAATATTCTATACTTTATGGATATATGATTTTTCATTGTGGAGTAAAGATATTTTCAGTTTAGCATATGTGGTTCCCTCAGATATTCTAATAAACTGCATATCTTTGCTATCAAGTTTCTACAATCTAATTGATTATCTATCTTTCCACTACTAATTACAGCACTCATCAGTATCAAAAAATCTAAAAACACATAAAATAATCCTAATATGACTGGTAATGATTTACAATAAACTAATATGACTGGTAATGATTTACAATAAATCAAAAAAATATATGTGAATCAGGTTATTTATTGTAATAAGAAAGTCAATGACAGAAAAGAGGAAGGGGGCTGGAGACAAGAAAGAACCCCAAGGAACACCACTGCTGACAAGATGAGGTGTTCCATTAACCATTATGGAAGTGAAATGACTAAGGGGAATGCTACTTCTAAAAGAACAAAGCAATGGAGGAAAGTCAAATGCAAGAAACAAGTTTTTCTTCTATCCAATCTTAATAGTGTTTCGCAGGGTTTTCTTCTGTCTTTTAACCTATTCCTCACTTTTATATTTTTCCACAGTATTCACTGACATTGATGAATCAACTCAACAATATCCTACTACTTTCAAATCCAATCCCTTCTTTTGCTCAGTTGCATCTCATTGTAACTACTTCTCTCAATGTGAATGTGTAATTTTGCTTTTTGAAGTATCCGATATGACACAGGCAACCAACTGTGCCGTCTTAACTAATAAAAGGTAAAATTTTGTTTGAGGAAAAAATACATCAGGAATAAATCTGAGCTCTTAAGAAGTTTGCGGACCTGGCTCCTAAAGGTATTTAAAGAAAAACTAATGACAGTATTCTTTTATATCTTACCTATAATTTCCCCAATCCCCTTTCCATGAAAGAGACCTGGTATTATCCTGGACCTCTTTGAGGTTCCTGCGCATGTGGACTTCTTTAGAGTAAGAAAATACCAGATATACAGCTTCAACAAAGGTGAACTTTTCACCCATACAGTAAGCTCACACAGGGAGTCAGGTAACATCAATAATCACAGAACACATTATATATTT
>JAUTXX010374713.1:0-13252 GCA_032273605.1 Panulirus laevicauda | reverse complement strand
TAATACTACGACTAATACTGATACTACTACTACTACTACTACTACTTCTACTACTATTACTAATAATAGTAATGATAATGATTTTAATGATGTTAATAATAATAGTGATAATGATCATAATAATATTGATGATAGTAATAATGATAATGATGATTATCATTATCATTATCTTTATTATAAAAAAAAAACTACTATATACATATGGCATTGCTGCGCAGCCGTTGGCAACTCAAGGGTAGGCCAATTTGATGTCTGTTTCTTTCCCTGCACCTCAAAGCTTTGGAACCCTTTTCCCTTTCACGTCCTAGCAATTATGATCCGGCCCTTTTTACAATGCAGGTTTTCCATTTTGTCCACTTAAGTATTCAACATGCAGAAAGAACTTAGTATTCCCAACTTTGAAGACTGATGCTTCAACCAAACTTGAACTTAGGAAAGGTGATGTTGAAAACAACGTTGGGTTGTCTATTAGAAGCCTCAAAACTGCAATCAGAACAGAACTAACTGACTTCTTTGAAGCACATGGACGAGCTCAGATAAGCATAAGTAAAAACATTTTCCATCACAGTGAAATGTGTGAAGTAAAACATGTATATGGTAAAGTAATAAGATCAACAGATTACATGATGTAAGTGCTCGACTAAGGCTAGGCTATAAGTACATTTGGCGCTTTGGCCAAACTGGAGATATTAACCGTGTGCTTGTAAATTTTGTGGTCAAAGATCTGGACACAAACTAGAACATATGTCTTAGAACGTGAAAAAAGATCCTTTTAGGTATAAATCTAAACAAACCCTGCAAGAATTGTCACAACAAGATACCTGAAATCGTAAGTTTGTATCCACTTTTTGCATCTAATCGGTAAAAATTACCATATGAAACCATGTTATATATGTACTGAAATACGAATTGTAATATCTTATGTAATATCAGCCCACTGGGGTCTGACTAAGACCCTTTGTGACCCCTGTAATCCTTTTGCGCTACCGCTCACAGGATGAGCATGGGGTGCGCAATAAATTTGCTGGGGACACCGGCACAAATCAAATTAAATCCATATAAACGAAGCAACTGTTCGGAATGGGAGATCTCTGGACATCTAAATAGGACTCACAGTTTCTTAAAGGCATTCTTATGATTTCCGCAATGTGGGGTTTCCAAGCTGAAGAGGATGTTACAGTAATATTATGTTCACGAAGACAATTACAGAATTATAGAGTCGTCAAAAGAGAGAAATTTGTGAGAAATTTTCGATAGAGAGACGGGTAGAAACTGGGTCTTGGAGGTGATAACCGAAGATTTTGTTTACCACACTGAGATATCCTGTCCAAGTCTGAGTTTACTGAGGAAGTTGTGTCCAGACAAGATGCAGATCGAGTGAGAGAAGGAGGAGCAGCATTGAAGGATGTAGAGGAATACAGTGTTGAGTACTCAACATAGGAGGGCATTTGGTTATTTGTAGGAGTGAGGAAATTGTTGGTAAAAAAGCAGAAAAAGTGTAGGAGACAGGACAGAACCTTGAGACACACCGCGGTAAATGAAGTGGGAAAATGCTGGTCCACCAACAACCACGGAAACAGATTGGTCGGAGAGGAAGCTACACTGACTTTCTGTGGGTCGGGTACAACATCGCTGGCCGGGATACTGTGTGTTGTGATGAACACAGCTGGGACGGGGTTCTGCATCCCATCCGTAACTAAATCTTTCTGCCCCTAATCATGATTTGGTTCTCCTACCCTGATACCTGTCGCATCACGGACACAACATATCGGACTAACAAACTCTTCCTTATCCCCGAATCCCATTCGGCTTTCAATTATGTATGGAATCGCTGCAAAGCTGTTGCTCATGATATCAAACACATCTTCACAAAAAGAGTGTGTGCTGATGTGACTACCTCTTGCAAATTTCTCTCGTCCTTAACTAATAGTGTCTCACATAATCAACATTTCTCTCACTCTTCACCTCCGACCTGATCAATCCACAGCTAACACTCCAATTGGTAAAGCTGCTCTTTCTAGTACCTTAGTTTTCTTTAGTTCGACCTTAGATGATTATAGACCATATCCTCCCCTCTGTTTCCTCCAGATGAACCTATTCCATCTATATTTCTATCAAGTACTTTACCAGCCACAGGTACAATTCTTACTCCCTAATTTGCTCTAAGAATTCAAACCTTCCATTTCTCTTGGAAGCACGCCCTAGTGCAGCTATTACCCCATTGCTCTCACTGCTGTCGTCTCCATAGTTTTTGAAACTATTTATTCTCACTTTCTCAAACAAGCAGAATCCCATCTCTTCTTACAGATCACCGTTAGAGATTCCGCAGTGTTAAGTTCTACTGGTGATCTCTAAGTGACTCATCTATTATGGATTTTGGTGAAATTTTTGTCCTAGCCCTCGACATCTTCAGAGCATTTGACAAAGTGTGGCATAAGTGTGGTTTTTCTAACTCCCTTCATTTGGTCATCTCAAACTCTTTCCCCGAATCATCCTCATGCACAGCTTTCTCTCTACCGGTCCATTGTAGTATTAGTTGATGGATCAATTTTCCCCTCTTACCTTATCAACAATAGCGTTCCTTAGAATCCTATCCTATCACCTACTGTCTTTAATCTTATCATAAATAACCCCTTTTCAACTTCAAACCCTATTCACTCTTATGCTGATGATTCCATCTGACACACTTCATCCCACTTTCCTTCCCTTCTTATACTCGTTCTCTTTCTCATGTTAACCCTACTTCCTCTTTCACCTCGGACCTGCATAACATTTCAGAGTGGGGAAGCAGCACTGACGCAATCTAATAGTGTTAACATGCAATTTCTCCCTATACCTCCTCCTTCTTAGAGTCACTCGCTTCTTTTTATTCAATGACAGAACACCACTATCCAACCATGTAATTACATAACCTGCTAGGCACAACCTTCACTGTACTATGGAAACATTACATAACATTGCAAAATCTACTTTCCAGGGGCTGGGTGTGCTGTATATGTGCTGTAATTATTTAACTTTGTGAGCAGCTGTTTCATAACTCCTGGGGTTTTATTTCCCCTAGTATGGGCTACATGCTCATATATTTGAGGAAGTTCTTCCTCCACATCTCTATTAACGAGGGTCGAACCAATAACCTTCCATTTCATTAGTGCTCCAGGCATAACTCTTACAACCACCCCTTGCTGTTTGCATGTGTTCCTTCCCCTCAAGGCTTGGATCCGAGGCACTCGTCTGGCTGCTGCTTCCCACAGTTTCTATGTGGAAACTGGCCACTCCAGATTTGAACGTTATGATCCCACCTCCATCATTCGAACAGCTAAGCAGTGGAATTCTTTTCTCTCTTTATCTCTTCATTTTCGTTTTATTTCTTCTCTCTAAGAGTCAAGTCTTCAAACACATGCGGAGCTTTGAAAAAATATCTTAATTGCTTTTTTCTTAATTTTTCCTTTCACCTGAGATGGCCTTTGAATGGGGCATGTTTTGTCAGTATAATGTTGGTCACTATAAAAAAGAGGAGTCATAAAAGACAACAGGAGAAGGGTGGGCTGGACGACAGGGGAGGGGGGGGGCAGAGTGGCAGGGGATCGGGTGGTTGGAAAGACAGGGGAGTGGGTGAGCAGGAAGACAGGGGAGGAGGTTGGAGGGAGTAAAGGGTAGAGAGATTGACAAGAGGACAGCGAAGGAGGTAGGCTGCAGGTCAGGGAAGGGGATAGGTAGGAGGACAGGGGCAGTCAGGGCTAGGCAGAAGGATAAGGGGAAGGCTAGGAAGGAGCACAAGGTGTGGGGTGGGCAGGGGAAGAGGTAGGCAGAAAGACAGGAGAGGTGTTGGGGAGAAAGTGGTGGGATATGGATCAGGAAGAGACATTATGCTCCTGTTGTAGACAAGGAGGAAGGAAGCAATTTTTTCTACAGTAACGGCTTTATAACACCATTGTTCGTCCTGGCTCACCATCTCTCGGACGCTTCACTTCTCGACAATTTTCTATGCACTTTCTTCCCTTCCTTTGTTTTCAGTGTCTAAATATCCTCCATATATTATCGAACATACACGCCCATATATATATATACTCTCTATTTTTCTTTCCATCCCCCCATCTCTCTCTCTCTCTCTCTCTCTCTCTCTCTCTCTCTCTCTCTCTCTCTGAATTCTTCTATTTTTCTCTTTCTCAACCCGTCAATCGGTTTGTTTGGGACGAGGCAGCAAGGGCAGCTCCTGCAGCAGCTGGAGGTGGCACCAGGTACATGTGCTGCAACAAATGGGGTAGGGGTGGGGTGGAAGTGAGGCACCAGGTACTGGTACTGTAGCAGCTGTGGGGAGGCACCACGTACTGCAGTAGCTGGGGGCAGGCTTCAGGCACGGAATTAACAAAAGCTAAGAGTAGGAACCAAGCACATATACTGCAGTAGCTGGAGGAAGCACCAGGCATTTGGTACTGTAGCAGCTGTGAAGAGACACCAGTTACGAGCACCAAAACAGCTGTAGAGGCACCAGGTGCAGGTGTTACAGTGACTGGGGAAAGGCACCACGTAATGTACTGCAGCAACTGAAGGGTACACACCAGGTACAGGCACTGCCGAAGCTGAGGTGACGCACCAGGTACAGGTACTGTAGCGGCTGAGAGAATGTATCAGGTACAGGTACTACGGCATCTGGAGAGGTACCAGGTACAATCATTACAACAGCTGGGAGAGGCACCAGGTGTAAGTACTTAGGTGCAGAGGGGAGGCAGCACGTACAGGTACTGCAACAGCTGAGGAGAGCAACCAAGTACAGGTACCGCAGAAATTAAGGGAAGGCACCAAACATATTTACGGAGACAGCTGAAGGCACCTGGTACTGCAGGGGCCGGGGAAGGCACAAAGGACAGGAATTGCAACAGCTGATAGAAGGTACCAGGTGAAGGTACTGCAGCAGCTGAAAGGAGGCACCAGGTACAAGTACTGTAGCAGCTGGAGGCACTAGGCACTTGAACTGCAGCTGCGTGGCCCTGGTAAATGGAGGCACCAGGTACAGGTTCTACAGTAGATGGTGGCACCAAGCACAGGTACTGTCGCAGCTGGTTGAGGGGAACAAGACACAGGTACTGCAGCAGCTGAGGGGAGGTGCCGGGCAGAGGTACTGCGGCAGCTGTAACAGCCAGATACAAGTACATAAACTCATCAAACTAGTACCCCTTCACGCCTGAACCATAAGATAAACAATAGGACCATAATGAACCATGGATCTGGGAACAACTGGAATATTTCACCACCACTGAATCATTAAAGAACATTGTAGCAGCAAAAAAACAAACAAACAAATAAACATCAAAACAAAAACTTTATCAGATATTCATGAAAAAATGCATTTTCTAATCAACAAAACAACAACGAAAACCATCAACAGAACCTTCCATCATCAAACTTCCATCAACATACCATCACACTACTCATACCAAGCCACCATCAACATATTCCCTCCCTCACCACCAGGGTAGTAGGTAGGTAGGTAGGTAGGTAGGTAGGTAGGGGCGGCAGTAATGGAGAGCGACACTATATAAGGTAGTAGCCCTATCATTCCTCTGACAAGAGACGCTCCCTTGATCAAAGCAATTGATGATTTTCAGTCCACTGAACAAAAATAATTACGACTTGATGTTCAGCCAGGAGCTTTTGAAGGATGACACGCTTATTGGAATGTGAACAACTTCCTTTGAGGAAAGAAAAATTCTGAGATCCGTTTTCGTAAATGCCAGACGAGCAGGGAAAATTGATTTATTTATAAAAATGTAATTCCAAAGACGATTTCAATGTCTGGACGACCCCTCAGTGCTCCATGTTGCTTGTCTCGTCTCGTCACAAATGCCTCTCTAAACTTAGATCTGGTTTGACCTTGCCTGTGGCCGGTCACAAACAAGTAAAGTATACCGCCTCCATCGCCCATTTTCGTCCTATTTCCGTTTTCTGAAACTTCTCACTGATGTCCAGTCTCTAACCCCTAATCTATCTTGGAAATTCCACGCTACATGAATAACCAAGTCCACTTCCTAGAAACTGGGAGTCCTGTTCAGATGCCGTATATCCCTCTCTTATGAACACTTACTTGTTCTTTTACGAAGGACTGATCCGTCCTTGTACGGAGTGTTGCTCTCACAACCGTGAAGGTTCTACCGCTACATACTTGACAGTCAAGTCCAAAACAATCCGATACGACAAGTCTCCCAGTGACCACCAAAATTTCCACCCAGTCGTCCAATGCAGCAGCGTTGGTTGTCCGTCCCTCTCCTGTATATATTAGTTTGGTTTCTGCTGGCTGAATTTGCCCACCCCTCACCCCGTGGCAATTTGTTAAATTATGTGCGTAATCCTTGGCAAGCCAGTGCGTCACGATTATTGTGTGGCCTTTGACAGCTCAAGGGTGAACCGCTGTGATGTCTTTCTTTCCGTACACGGCCAAGCTTTAGAACTCCTTTGAATGTCATGTCTTTTCTATTTCTATTTCTTTCAAAACCGTTGATCTGTATTTCCTCTTTCTCTCTCTCTCTACTTTTTGTCCATGTTTCATTCAGGGTCTGGGCAGGAAGAGGATATTTTCTAGTGATCAGAGCCAACGATATCAGAAAAAGTAGAGTGTTCTTCATTAACACACAAACACCAAACATGTGAGCACTGTGTACCGTGTTCTTCAACGGCTTTCACACTAACCCTGCTTAACCAGGTGCACATTACCATCAATCATCATTCTCAAGGCAACATCTTCCACCAACATAGTACGATAATCAAAGTTTCATATGAATGGCAGTTACTCGATTACCGTGTGTGCATCGTACACTTTTATCTATACTTACGCGAACGTTTTTGATGATTAGCGAAATAGACATTGCAAGACCAAGATACTGTAGCAACAAGCTAAGCCACCAACGTAATCTAATCCAGCGACAACAAGGAGCGACTCTGCTGGCAATCATTATTCCCGGATATTGGACCGTCATTAGTGTCAAGCTATTACGCTCCTTAGGGCTCCAAAATTTGCATTCCAGGCAGCGTAAAAATAATCAATCCAGACAGGGGCGTTCACAGCCACGAGGAACATTTCCAATTAAGAGCCGTAATATCGGCGATGGCAGGAGATTTTCCAATAAAAGTGTAGAAAAATTCCCAACAGCGACGTCCCAGCTCAATATTTAAGTCCAATCCTCGACGCGAGTCCCCTAAAATAAATTTTAACCAATATTGATTACTTTATGACGAAATGAGGGTCTGGGGTAAGAAGGACATAACGGGGAGAGAACATAGGGGAGGTAAACACACCAGAGGGGGAAGAGGAGGCCATTTCGCACACTGGGGGAGTGGAGTGTGCACAAGGGAGACGTCACGCTGTGGAGAGATGACAGAGAAAGGAAAGAAAATAACACAAAGGGCATCAGGGAGAGAAAATTTAGGAGGGGAAGGGGGGATGCACCCCGTGGAGAGGAAATGAAGACGCCTCGACTGGGAAAGAAACCTGAGAAGAAAGCAAAGAAAGAAGAGATACCCAGGGAAAATGTACGTGGAAGACGCACCATGAAGGGAACGTAAGGAAGGTGACACACCAGCGGAGGAAAAAAAAAGAAGGAAGATGGGACGAATCAGGAACAGCAACCAGGCAGAGGAGGACGTATCCGCCCCGACCCATCAACCATCCACAATTCGGTGAAACTTGCGGGAATGTGGCTCACCCAGGATGGCAGTACTGACCTAGAATTTCTTGCAGTAGTCTTGTTGAGTACCTCGTAACACGAGACGTCCCATTACCAGTGTGGCCACATCCCAGCAGCCCTGTACTGTGAGCCACAATGCCGTACATTTACGGTACATTTCATAAGGTAACGACCTCCCCCCTCCCCCTTTCTAATAACCCCCTCCACGTTACCTGGAGAAAGATTTGTAGCCATAAATATTGTAGTTCCCGTCAGCCTGGCACAATCCAACCTCCACTTGATCATCCTGTTTCTGATATCATTATCTCATCCACGCAGCAAGATACACATTCGGTTTGTGAGATAATCCACTCACGTCAAAATCCTGTGGTGTCTACAGTTGCTCAGCATTCTACTGTCTGCAGCATGAAGGACACTAATGTCATATATTCACAACAAAACGCATATACGCGTAAACTTTGGAATACGCAGGCGTAATCATACATGCATGTTCATATAAGTGATATACAGCTCACAAATACAAGAAAAAATGTATCACATACCAAAATTCTTCTTGAAACTCACTCACTTAGTAACCATATACGCTCATCACATCGGTACCGAACGTGATATACCATGAACGAATGTCACACCTATGAGAACTGATTCGTAAACATACGAATTATCGCCAAGGAAATCACACTGATTCACGGAGCTATACCTCCCTCGCTACCTGGGCCACCAAAGTCATTGCCGATGGCTTGTCAGATACAGTCACAAAATTACAGCCTAAATCTTATGAAGGTTCTCATGCCCCTGTGAGCACTCTGGTAACTGGTAGTAAACCTCTCTCCGGGCAAGACAAATGATCCTCCAAGCCACACTAGTCGAACGCTAAATGTCTCCTCGAGATAATCCCATAACTTTAAATACATTCCTCAGGAGTCTAACGGTTTTGTGGAGAAAATATCCCTCCAGGTTTTATCAGTATATCTATATCTATCTATCTATCTATCTATCTATCTATCTATCTATCTATATATATATATATAATTCTCTAACATGTTTTCTTGTCAACTTTTTCTTTTAACTACCTCTACAAAGGTCTACAGACCTCGGGATGCTTCGTGAGATCACATCCAGTGTTACCGTCAACTCTCGCATGACCAACTTTCTTCGTAGTCAATGACAGCATCAGCTAACTAAGAAGCCTTCCTGTGACCACTCTAGGGGCCTGGTCATATTTAGAAGTACACACAATACAATTTTGCTATGAGTCGGTGTTAACCAGTATGAACTCTGGGCCTTCGACCTGACCACTGGTCATCACCTTCAACTCCCTTGAAGGTCAAAAATATCCTCACCTTTAATGCAGACTCTGTGCCTTCCAGTCTGTCCTATACACCACGAATAGCCTCCACCTTCAACTTGGCCTCGATACCTCCCACCCTCTCTCAAGTGACAAAAACACCCATCACCTTTAGTGTGGTCTTGGCGCTTTCCCTCCCACGTCCTCAGACCGAAAAGAAGCTTCACTTCCAACACACCTCTGCTCCTCCCACCCTCTGTGTGACAAGGGTTGGTCACCTGGACAACTGTTGTACTGTGCATCAAGCCATTACTACTGCTCCACCTACTTTTAACTTCTGTCTTATATCCTCACTGTTCTAATATCTAATTCATATATGTTTTATATATCCGTACTTTTTGATGCATTACAAGAAGCCATACAACCTGACCGGTCAGTTGATCAGTTTCCTCACATTCGAAATGAAGCTCTCGCACGACACACGATGCCTCGTGATTACAGGCGATTCGAGGTGACACGTATCTACTATTATTACAGGCTTTGTCCATCGATTCGAGGTGACACATTTATCTACTATTCTATGTCAGTCAGAAACCACATGACCTTGCCGATCTACAGTGCATAAAAGTCATCTAAAGAACTGGGTGAAAAAAAATATATATACACGACAAACAACAAGATATGAATTTAGACACATCCACATGTACCAAGACCCTCTTGACACCTGTGGCCGAGGGTAGGAACCACCTGAAGTCCTACTCAACACCTCAGTACGTGACAACAAGGTACCTTAGTCCCTCGAGCATGGCCCCTGAGGACGACTTACAACCCTTAGGTATGATAACCTGACCTCTGACCTCAGGTCATCATACTCAAGGGTCGTACCGTCATAAACAAGGATCGAACTGAAAGGGATGAAATCTGGGGAGCAACCTGGAGTAGTGTACAACTATCAAGCACCCAGAGTACGGTACTGTACAGCATGCAATCCCTGGCCCAGTACCGGGAACACAAGATTAACGATGATATTCAGAAAAATTCTTAAGTAAGGGAGTTCACTACACCACCCAGTAAGATAAGCAAAATCGCATACTCGACACCGACACGTGGCGAGTTCCATGGTTACTGTGCGGCGAGGAGAACGAGGAGGGATGGCGCGCACAGCCTACCTCGCCACCACCACAAGACGAACGAGAGATGGATACCTTCACCACCTCATCATCTTGAGCTGCCGTGGCTTCCTCCGACCCCAGCCTCATCCTGGTCCTGTCAGGTCATGACGGAGCAGTTGATCTACTTCAGGCGTCATCTGAGTTTCCCATTTATTTATATATAGTCTCTATGTTCCTCTGTGTAAGTAAGGATGCAAGCATTGGTACGCCTATCACTGGATGTACATATCATCAATAGTCTCTGAGTGTGTATGCATGAGTGTATGCTATATATACAGACGTGTATATTGCATGCGTTACATTATGTATGTATGTATACGTATGTCTGTAGCCATGTGTTGTAGAGTCTTTCTGTAAGTAGAAACTGAGAGTCTAAGGCAGTGTGGAGGGGCCTTTGTATCTGTCAACCGCTGGGTGTGGCGGAGTTCTACGTGTTCCTGCCCCTCTCGACATTGTGCTAGTCATGGCTCAAACGCACTGAGCACATAAGACCCACTACAGTCTACTTTCACGCTTCAGGAGCGTATTTTTTCCGGTTATGCAGACACGGCAACATAAAGCAGGACAATGATATGATCAGGGAATACAGTGTGCATGTTGCGTGGAAGGTTGTATGGTGGGGAAACAGCCTTCCCAGATGTAAAACACTAACCGAGGGAACATGACCGTGGAGCAACTTTCACAGTTTTTTCATACGAGTCTCGAGTTCACGGTGAAAGTAATGAAAGTAAAGTTGGCAAGGAAAACGGTCATAAGACACGTCGTAAAAATGAAGAAGTATGAACATATAATACGCTAGGCTGATGAAAGAAGTAGGAAAAAGAGGTGGTATGGGAAATACTGAAACAAGTAGAAAATGAGATTACGTGGAAGGGATTTATTAAGTTCACAAAAAGTGAGTAAATGAGAGGAGGGGACTAATGGTAGAGAGAGAGGGAGAGGGGATCTCCCGCTCCCGTCATGAAATGTTCAAAACTCTTTTTAACCCAGCTTCTTGGAGCGCACTCTCGAAGCTGTGGGAACCCCACAATAAGAGTCCAGGGGTTGCATAATAAATAAAAATAATGGTTATAGTAATAATGATAATAATAATGATAACAATAATAATGATGATGATAATAATAATACTGATGATAATAATAATATTTATAATAATAATAATAATAATAATAATAATAATAATTATAATTATGATAATAATGGTAATAATAATAATGAAATAATGATAATGATGATAATGATAATGATAAAGGAATCCTAGGTATTATTGTAGAGGAAGCAGTGATGGCCACACATGTCAGGGGAGGTACAGTGTTGACAACGAGGAAGTTGGGGTATACTGAGGAGGAGCTGGGTAGTCTCCTGCTGGTGGTAGGGCGTCATGCAGACACCTGGTGGTGTACACAGGAGGAACTGTTGCGATAGGAGCATGTCAGGGAACACATAGTGACACCTAGTAACACATAGTGACACCTAGTAACACGGAGGCTGTGACACACTAGGTGGAAAACTTGATCATGTGTTGCTTAAGTTAGGTTGATTATGGGGTCAATGATAGGAGGAAGGAAGAGGCCAGACTCAGAGAGAAGATAGGATTGTATGAACGAAACATAGTCTTCATCAGATGAAGTGCAGTAGTGCACACTGGGGGCAGGGCAGGTCAGGGCAGGTCAGGTCAGGTCAGGGCCACAGTGATGGAGCCGCACGGTTGCTGGCCACATGTGACCCTCACGTACAAACTTAAGAGAGGGGGGGGGAGGGGAGGTGTCAGATAAGTGTAGGAGTTTGGTGATGTGTTGACCAGAGGGTAATGGTGGCCGGCCAGGAGGTGTGAGGGAACATCACGAGGATAAAGTGAGGAAATAACATGATGATGTGAGGGTACGTGAGGAGGAAGATCATGATGATGTGAGGGTACGTGAGGAGGATGATGATGATGATGTGAGGGTACGTGAGGAGGAGGATGATGATGATGATGTGAGGGTACGTGAGGAGGAGGAGGATGATGATGTAAGGGTACGTGATGAGGAAGATGATGATGATGACGTGAGGACACTGTAGCCCAAGACCAGTGAGCTGGAACGTGGAGGAAGTTTTGGAAAATGTTGAGATATTGACATAAGGACAGAGAGACAATAAATACTAGAAGGTCTTGACCCACATAAGACTGGTGGTAATGATGACATTACTCCATATGTGTTGTAACTGTGTACAGATAACCATGAGAAACTACTTCACATCTTGTTGAAGATGTTGCTGGAAAAATTGACTTTACCAAGGGAGTGGCAGCGGGCTAGCATCGTGCCCCTCTTTAAGAAAGGAGAGTGGGAAGAGGTGCGGGGCCTCGTCCCGGCCTACTTGACGAGTGTGGTCTGTCAATTACCAATTAAGATCATTTGAAAGTAAGTGGATGGATTTGTGTAGAGGAGAAACTGCCTAAGAATGAGACAACCTAGTTTCTGTGGAGAGGGTCATGTGTGACGATCCTCTTAGATTTCCACGAGAGAATGACCTCTGTGGTGGACAGGAGGAAAGGCTGGGCCGATTGTCTGTATGTGGACTGCTGTAAAGCATTTGACGCTGCCCCACACAAGAGATTTCTAAAGCTGGGTCTTCAGGCTGGAGTAAGAGGGAGAACTGTTAAGTGGTGGGAGGGAAGAATGGTCACGTGTCAGGGGTAGCTTCTCCGTTTCAAGGAGCAGAAAGCAACTGGGAAGTGTGGAGGATATCAAGGATGGAGGCAGAGGCATGCGAACTGAACCACAGGGAAGAAGGAGAAACCTTCATTTGGTCCATCATGGAGGAGAGAAGAGTTAGGGGTGAACTGATCACATGTCAGTTTTATACTAGCTTGATAACATGGGCAGTTAACAACTTATTGAGAGATATAACAACAGAACGACCACAGGACATAATTGTTCATCGTTTCTGACCATAAGTCCGCACGGGCCAGCCTGGGGTCCGACTCGCTTGGGTTCGAATCCTGGACGTGGCAGTGGACCCAAACCCAACCCGGATGTTCCTCCTCACCTCGGATGTGGCCAGGAAATGGGTATATGGCTTAGGCTAGGGTGTGTGTGTGTACATACATAAGAGTAGAGACATGACACACA
>JAUTXX010374162.1:0-13254 GCA_032273605.1 Panulirus laevicauda | reverse complement strand
GCATAAATACATACACACCCACAGACATATACATACATACACATGTACACAATTCATACTGTCTGCCTCCATTCATAGTTCTTGTTAGTTTTCATTAAATTCTGCTTTAATTTACAAAGATAATCACATAAAATAAAATTTGAGTAAAGATTCATGTTGTGAGGGAGAGAGCTTGATGGATAAAATGGCTATTCTGTAATGCATTCCTCAATCATTGAATGATTTAGCATGCAAGTATATTCTGAACAAGAAGAGGGAAGTATTTACTGACATGCACATCCTTCTTGCCCAAAATGATAGCAATGGTAGCATTATTTGAACACCTTTAGTTTTAGATTTGCTTTATGAGCCAAATGTTAGACACATCAGTCTGAAATTAATTCCCCCTAACATTTGGTACTACTCTTGTGTCATAGGTAATAAATCATTTGCAGATCATTTTAATATTTTTTTCTTTTATATACCGTTTCCTCCACGTCATATTACATTGTTCTTATGAACAAGCTTTGCTCACTTATCCGGTTTTTCAGGCAAGAAGTTGGTTGCTCTCCTTTTGTTTAGCTTACATTCAACCTGGTTCAAAACATATGCATGTATTTTCATATGAATGAAATTGTGTAATGCATATTTTGTGAATATGGCAGAAGTTTATCTTAATGTATTTGAACCCCTGAATGAAGTGAAAGACTTTCTGTCCGAATTACACTGTATGAATTCGGCTGGATCTGTGAACTCGTTCACGCACAAATGTGGTACAAGATTATGTTCATCTTCTATGGAGTGAGTGGTGGGCCATGACCTTATGTTACACACAGGGGAGGTGACATGCTCTGCTGATTAATAAATTAGTTGTAATATTCTGGTCATTTATTTTTACTAATAGCTTGTGATATTTATTTTTGTATCCTTTCATTGTTTCTGTAATTCACATTTTTACACGTTCATAGTTACCTTTCTGTGCTATATTGTCCGAGTAGTATCAATGAAAGGTCATCTGGTTTTTGGAAGACTTAATTAAAAATGTTATTTCCTTCTGGACATGCCTGAGGAACTCTTCAATGTGTCCAGAACCATTGCTCACAACAACTTGTGAAAAGTTATAATTTTTAACATTATGAAAAGTTTGTTGGTAATTGCATTTTTTCAGAATATTAATGAAAAGTAGTCTGGTTTCTGAAATATTTTAGCTTTATCATAGAATGTTACAACATAATCTTTGCAACCCTGAAGTATTATTTCCCACTGGACTAGCCTGATAGCTAAATGGACTTGAATATGCCTTTTGTGGTGCACAATTTAGAGAATTCTGAATACATTCGGAATTACATTATTTTCTTTCTATGAAACTCAGCATACTGCATGTACAGTTCAGTATTCTGACATATGAAGTTTTGAAATTCTGAAAGAAGATATCTATACTCTAGAATATCACGATATACTACGAAATAATTTGTTACTGTCCAACCGTGGTTGAAGAATATATTACTGTCCAACCATGATTGAAGAATATATTACTGTCCAACCATGGTTGAAGAATATATTACTGTCCAACCGTGGTTGAAGAATATATAATTGTCCAACCATGGTTGAAGAATATATTATGCAAAAAAAGTCTTACTTACAAATGTAAGTGTGTTCTCCATTTATGGTCATAGCTCAGGAGTGGCAAGACAGAGTCTGATGATATTTGTTTCAAAGCTTGGACTGTATGGCATAGATACAGGTCTTTTTGGAATCTGGAGAAAGAAAAATATTTATATTGGTGGTATGTAGAAATCGGCAAAATTTTGGCATTTGTGCACACTGATACAGTGTATAAGATTTTACATTTCTGAAAGGACATGGCTCTGACAGAATTTTCATTATGCCATACATATCTTACATGCATGGATAATAAAGAATAAAGGATGCCTGCACTTTGCACAGGGGTTTGCACTTCAGCTTTGCCACAGTCCAGCAATATCTAGGTGAATTCTTGAAAGTGACATCTTGCGAAAACTACAAATGACAAAAATTTAAATTCTTAGACAAACACAAAAAAGCTACCATACAGCTATTTGTATTGTTCAAAGTCAACCAAGGAGAATCTTGCTAATTGTAATAACAAACCCAAGATATTTTTGTAGAATATTTGAGAATATTCCACACACACAGTGTTCCTGGATATAACTACTACAGTAATAAACATAAGGTCACTACCACTTCTATTGCAAAGTTGACCAGGATCCCATATGTATAATGAACATTATCAATAGCTTTATAAAAGGAGGTTGCTTTTATGATTGTTTAAAAAATATATATCCAACATGTTGAGTTGTTAGGGTAAATGAGCCACTGTATTCAATCTGCGTTTTGCTATAGATTTTTCTTAATGGTATGAAATAATCATTTTACTCATGTACTGAAGTGGTATGGATTGAGACATTGGTCTCAACTAATCACCTTACAAAACTGAACAAGAGAGAATGTTTGTGTTTGAAAGTTCCTGTGTCACTTTTAAATATTTACAGTGGGCTTGGGTTGAGGATGTGTGTGTGATGGAAGGGGTGCCTCCTGCAGCTGGCTGAGTGTACTGTACATGGTCTGTGGCATATAGAAATCCTGGTCAAGGTAAACAGCAAAGTAATGAGTTAGAAAGCAACTACTGGAATCTGAGACAATTCCTCCATATCCTTCCTAAACCCATATTCAGATCATCTGCTCAGTAACCATCAAAATGCCATGGGGGTAGTACATCATTTTTGCACTGTCCAGGCAACACAGAAAATGTATATAGATAATTTATATTTATATTACATCACAAGAAGGGATACATTGCATGCACGACAAAATTGCTGCCTGAACATTTATTTGTTTAATAATTTCACCATCTGTATGTGAAGTGTTACTATGTTGATATGTAAATATCTTTTTATCAAAAAAAAAAGCTTTTTTGAATGGTAATACATAAAAAATCAATAAAAATTATTTTAATTCCTTGAAGATTGCAACAGATAGCACACTAAATATCTGGAAATGCCGCAGGCAATGGGTAACCCCCGTGGCTTAGCTGATGAACATCTCAGTGGCTTTAATGCTAATGGGTAATAACTAATTTTGTATTATAAAAAAGTTATGCACAAGGTACTAAAACCTGAGAGAAAGCTGTGATGTTACCTGGAACGAGTAGAATTAAATTCTAGTAGTATAAACCATTCATGTGTAACAAATAATACATTCTTGTGCCCTTAACACAAGCATGTTATATGTTGTCTGGAAGAGTTGTTTACAAGCTTAAATAACATTGTGTAAAGAAAGCTTGACATTAATAATGTGTAGTCTATAACTGGAAAATGTGTATAAAGTTTTATGTTGAAATGTTGGGTTGAATTTGTTTCAAAATAGGCAACTGAGAAGTTTTTGAATAGCACATCATTACTTTCTGGGAAGATAGTTTATAATTTGCTAGCAGTCCTTCAGGCAATATCTTAAAACATAACTTTGTAAACTCAATTAACGTCAACTATTTACAATTTGCTAGCATTCCTTCAGGCAAATTCCTAATACAAAACTTTATCGACTTAACGTAAACTATTTCTTTGTTGCTTAAGGTGTTCACCAGATTTTTTTTATTTCCTACAGCTGGCATTTCAATGCACAAATGTAAAAAATTTAACGGAATTACATTTCATTGTTAAATTTGTTTTTCCCTTGTTCATGAAGGTGAATTTTGTAAAGGAACTTGTATTCTCTATGGAGGCAAGAGGAGTTACCAGTTTCCTAGTTAGTCTAAGTTTACTGAAATACCTATAGCCCATTAACGTTTGAAAAGATTTCAGTTGTGATTAAACACTCATTTGTTCATTGTACAAGGGTCTGGGATAAGCATAGATATCATGAACCCTCACATTTTTAAATGGAATGAACTGCTCATCCATAAAAATAAACATTCTCTACTTTGCCTCATGACGTGTTACAGGTAACTGTTTGAACTTCAGTTCTGTATTAACACAAAGTCTTCTGGTTAATTTTTTGAGTAATAAAAAATCAACCACAAAGTATGTATTGTACTGAGGATACAATAGAGGGAATAGTGGCCATGTATCTCTTGTGTGTTGTATAATGTAAATAAAGAAGGGTGTGAGTTGGGGTGCTGGAATTCCTTCTGCCCAATATTATTGCTTCCAAAAGAAGGAACAGAGGAAGGAGGTGTTCATTAATCCATTTAACATGATCGATCATTATCCAACTCTGTACAATACTAACTGTGCTTGGAAGATTTAGTTTTGTAAAATTTTCAACTGCATGACTTTTCCTGAATTTTGTTAAATTGTTTCCCCTTTGTTACCTCAATATACAAAGGATTAAGAATAATTGCTTATATGCCAGATATTCCTGTCATATTTAACTCGAAAATGACTCAATGGAAGAACTGATTTAATTACAAGACATATTTTTCTTCCTTGAAGATAACATACCAACTACATAATAGTTTTGATTCATAGACTTTATTTTGTGTCGAAACCAAATGAGAGAGACAAGGATTTACTCTTCGTAACTGTGTGAACTTTGGCTTAATTTGAAGTTGGAATGTCAACAAACTCAAAAGTTAGCAAATGATGCTAGTTGATGAGGGAATTGAGTTAGGTCAGCCTTTTATTGACCAAGGCTGGTTGCTTGGTAAATACTGTACCTGAATTGAAAGGTTTCCATTAAATGGTCACATTTATCACGTACTGTCATGAATGAATCAAGGCTTGTCATCCTTGTTCACACATTTCAACAGAGTAGTACTCAAGCCGCTCTTAAGCTTCTTAATTAATAGCTTGTCAGCAAGGGCTTTTTTCCCCTGATGTGGACACTCCTGGGGAGATTTGAATAAAGTTACCAGTTATTGATTGGGCAGGCTATCATAGCTGTACCACTTTACTGAAGCTGGTGCCCATCTATCTTCCAAGCAAGGAAGATGAATAGGTGGGTGACCGGTCTGAGCACTGTCTCCCACTTAGGAGTGAGCCTATGTATCACAGCACAGAAAAACCCATCAAAGCATTTTCTTTTCATGTTGATTAAAGTTAATATTTTGAATTAACACAACATTTTGCAATAATAACAATGAGCTACTTGTTATACCTCCAGAAACGTTGCCTCCTTACAGTGCTCAGAATATGTATAATGATGCTGTTGGTGAAAGCTCCGAATGTGACCTAAATAGAAAGGGAGTTACTAGGAACTGAGGTCAAAACCTGATGAAAACTGAATATAAATGGAGATACATACTCAGGCTTACATCCATAGTGATAAATATGAAATCATGGACATTGTATAATGGCCTCCAATTTCCTCCTGTAAAATATGATTTATATGTATGAAGTATATTTGTTATTTGTTTACAAGAAGGAAAGGTGACATTAATGCATTCTGTTTCACTGGCATGGCACTCAAAATGTAGTTTACGTGGATTCATCAGTTTTATGGAGATTCATTTGTGTACGTGATTACTGAATTACATATCTGAGCATGATGGGGAGGAAGGTTTTACATTCTTCAGGCCCCATCGCTCAACCACTGTGTTTAAGAGTGTGCACATGTAGATGAATACATGTATATGTATGAGTATCTATACGTATACATGTCTACTCATATGCATGGTATATTTCTATTTTTGTGAGGCTTTGTATGTATATATGTGTTTTTGTTTTTATACAGGACTGTGTGCATACACATATCCTTCGTCATATCACCCAATTCGCTTCCCTGAACCACATTAAATGAAATTTCAGTCGGGATTTGCCTGCATTTGTTCTATGATTTGTTAAAATTAAAATTTTCCACTGATTGAAATATAATCCACACCATGAATACCAGGAAATGTGTTCACTTAGCCAATTCTTATTTTAGGCTCATCTTACCCCTTGATCCACAAAAGACAATAGGAACTTGATAAGAGAGATGATGGAGACAGATTGGGTAAATAAAATATGTGGTTTTCTTTCTTAAGAGTTACAGCCACAAAAGAACTTGGTCTTGAGCCATATAGTTCTATAAAACTTACATAACTAACACATGTCAATGTATGTATCAAAAAATTTAATCCTTTTTTTTTGGCAGTTTAGTGAAGAACAGAAAGGTACAATAACAAAATCACAGCTTCATAACACTAAGATGGTAGCTGGCTTTGTATGTCAGTATTGTAATGATGATATTGACACATATGTAGTCTTCCACTAGATTTAGCAATAAAGAAAACTTACCGTTCTTTTTGTATTAATAACCTACCTTACTTAGCAAAAGTGTTATACCAACTGTGTAACTGTAGTGGAACTACTAATGAGTAATTAAGCAATTAAACTTTCAATTTCTGTCACATTTCACAAATCCAAAGTTAAAATACATACATAATTTACCCTCATCAGTACCAAAGTTAACCTAATCGTAAAACAGTGGAGTAGCATGGCCAATGAGTAAGATTCAGTTATTCAAAATTGTTTATCTTCAATGCTGCAAATCCAAAGGTACACGCATGTCTTGCCAATCATCATTAAATCCATTCTCAATTTCAAAGGGTGGATCAGGCACAAACAGCCTCAGAAATCACTTACACATTCTAACCCACGTCCAATGTGTAAAGTCTAAACTTGGAATAACAATTATAAAAGTGCCTTTTGCTTTTTCAATGTACACACTAAGGAGGTTCATCAAGTGAGACCACCTCTACACCAAATGCTTTTGATGAAATTGACCTCCAACAATTTCTCTGTACCACATCATTTCTTCCATGGTCTATCTCTCCTTGTACATGTGACTGGACAACTATCATCTTTACCAGGTCTAAGGCCATACAATCCTAACAGATTTTCATCCACATGCCACTATGATGATCTCTTCACCCATATCCTTCTCGCAACTTCTTTCTGTCTATCCTATTCATTCAATCTATACCACATAAGTCATTCAAAACAAACGCTTGTATTTTTCTGCTTATCCTAATCAATGTAAATATGGGTTTCACATACACATATTAGGGTTAGTACAAGTACTCCTTCATGCTAGCTTCTTAAACAATCGTTGCATATATTTTGAATGCATCTTCAATTTTTTCCCTAGCATAACACCACCATTTCCATTATTGACATTTTCCTGAATTTTACTTCATAATACCTGAATTCATCCACATAAAAATATGCTAAAATATCTATTAAGATAAGGATAAAAGGACTGGATTACAATCACAAGCAGGAAAATGATGGACTTCTTTAGATTGAGAATTTCCTTGATAAGACTGTCCTACCTTCCATCAACTAATGACACAGCCAAAAATGAATTTTTACCCACCTGTAATCACAAAAAGACAGTTCCCTGACGGAAACAATACCTGATACCACCCTCTACAAAAATTACGAAAGTGATTGCCCAATTTCATAGCTTGCTGTAATGCAAGTCGCTCACAACACGTTAACCGTACGCTCTGAAATCGAGTTCCTTTGGGAGCAGTTCTTTATCCAGCCCTTTTCAATCTCTTCCTACATCTGTGATGTTTCTAAAGCTGTGATGTAGAGGCATGCTGGGCTGGGACGTGGCTGAGTTTTGGGTGGCAGGGTTGCTTGCCTCTTCATCTCGAGCATGAAAGTGACGGATGGTTTTAAAAGATGCTCTGTCCTATATCTTCCTGATTTATGAAAAATTTGCCCAAAGACTGTTGCAGTGGTTTCCTTTTCTTCTTCTGGTACAGTTCCCTGTAGCTGATGATGCCAGTGGTTATTACTATGTTAACTGAAGAGTCTGTCTGAAACATCCTTACTGAATGAAGAAGGCATTGCTTTCAAAATGTTGGAATAATTATCAGCAGCTCCAAGGCCAGCAAAAGTCACTTCACCACACACTGTAATGTCATGGAATAAACTACACTTTCTAAAATATTCAAATGAACATCACCTAGCACTGAAAGTTTCTAAGCCTGAACTTTCACTATATTTGTTCTATATGTTTGTAAACAAATTATTAACTATTACCTGAACAACCCTAATGCTATGAGGCACATTACACTGATTTTGATCTTTGTTCCAAATGCTTAAAAGTCTCTCCATGTTTTTTGACATTACTTTTAAGAATTATATAATTATCTAAGTAACATTATTGGTATGACACTTTCATCATATTCTTTAATTTCGTCTGCATTAATATTAAATATTCTCAACTACATAGGCAATGACACAAGTGTTCCAGTGGCATCCACAATCCAATTTAGAGCTTCAAATGCCTTTAAAGAAAATCTAATTTTACCTCTAGATTAAAAATTTTGCTTGGTGTTTCCTGTCAGATGTAAAACTAACACTCACTGGGCATTTTACATTCATGTTTCCAATGGTTTAATAAGATTTTAGTGGTATAATGGTTAAAAAGTCTCATCAAAACAGACACACACTAACAAGCGGCAGAACTGAGTGAGGCTAATGGTGCTTACATAATGATACATGACATTAAGAGTTGTTTGATGCTATGAGTGGCAACTTAAGTGGTATGTGGCTAATAGCAAATACACAGGTGCACTAGTTATAATTCTTTATTTAATTTCTTCAACCTTCTGAGGTATGAGGTTTAATTCATTAGCAATTTATATTCACATATATACAAAAAACTCACAGGATATTGGGACAACTTATAAAATTTCACGTTTTTAACAATTTGCAAAAATAGAAAATTTTTTAGTGAATGTGACAGCCAAACAAGCAAGCAGAATTCTTCAGTTTATGTTCCAAGAATTACTCTTGGGTTTTTGATAACTCAATGTACAGAGATCTGCAACTGAAATGCATCAGGACTTTTCCTGCATCATAAAAGGATGGATATGACACAGATGGACAGATCTATGAAATACAAGGTTTTCTCTGTTACTTAAGGATGAAAAGATATACCACTACATATACCTTTTATTACAAAGTGTTACATTTGATTACATCGACTACCAGATGCATTGCTTCTGAATCAAGTTTCAGGCACACCCAATCCAGGGGTCTACACGATTTTTTCTCATAACAAACTGGATTTTTCTTTCCATGTCTTCATTATATATTGCCTTGGCCTTCTCATAGTTGATGCGGCGCCGTGTCTAGAGAAAACAAAGAAATCCTGGAGAATACAGCAAGGTAGGGTCACAGGTATTTAACCTACAATGAAGTTTTTCATAATGAGGCCATTCCTTTGTCTCATATAGGCACAACCTCACTAATGCAGGAAATGGCATATATATGACCAAGAAAAAAAATCATATTGTACGCTGCTATTTTTGACAGCAGACCGAATTTTGTTAAAAAAAAAAAAAAGATGACGAAGAATAAGAAAACCACTAACAGCATTCTTTAACAATCAAGATGAAAGGGCTAGCTTTAGATGAGAGTTCCTTTCCTTTTCCTTTGGATAAAATACAGTACCTCAAGAAAAAATGAGAAATACAATCATTCTGAAAGGAAGGTGTGTCAACACCACCTGAAATATGCAATCCTGGCAAAACACACCTAAACAAGGAAAACATACTAATAAAACGGACTTAGAAGTGCATATTTTGAGCATGATTATACGCATAAATGAGCAAAATAAATGCTCCACTTTGACTAAGCTCACACAAAAACAGCATGTATAACCATGTTTTGACCCACAAACCTCACTAGCTCATGTCCAAGTTGTGGAAAGACCAGCCAACTCTTAACCAACTTAGCAATAACTTAACTTTCCTGTGCACAGCTCACTGCTCACTATTTACCATTATTTTCAGGAAAAGTTAGCTTCATCCAAACTCATTTTTTCCCTCAATCAACCTTCTTAGTCCTTAAACTGCACAATTAAGTTTATCCTCCATGGCAGTTTAACAACTTTTGTGTGCATGTGAAAAAAATCTCATACAGAATGAGATTAAACAATGCAGAATTAAAGTAAGCCTTGTAAAGTCCATTTACAAAATACAGCTCCATCAACAGTGAACATAACAAAATATAGTGTTATCACCATCAATGTATCAAAATGAAATTTTTCTACTCTCTACCAATGAAATTATCACTATTTTGTGTTTACTCTACTACATGTAATTCACACATAAACTTTATCAATAACCTTCATACAGATATTTCACAAACATTAGCAATACCTTCTTCTTTCATGCCTGAAGGATAACTACACTGATGTGTCCTAGTGAAGGCATTCACAACCTGTGTGTTCTCATCTCACCCCAACTTACAACTTAATTTTGAAATTGTGGCAGGAAATCTTAATGTGCATAAATAATATATGGTTGGAGCAGTTGCCAAACACGCAAACACACATATATAATTTTTTCATACATATTCGCCATTTCCTGCATTACCGAGGTAGTGTCAAGAACAGAGGACTGAGTCCTAGAGGGAAACTCTTCCCTTGACCCCTGCTCTGTTCCTTCTTTTAGAAAAGTAAAAACCAGAGGGGAGGATTTCCAGCCTCCCGCTCCCACCCCTTTTAGTCGCCTTCTACGTCATGCAGGAAATACATGAAAGTTAATTTTTTCTTTTCCATTATTTCAGCCACAATACTAGTCCTAAATCAACTAAATTAAAAGGTTAATCTACATGTTACGATCAAAATTTCTCCTGACCAATCCTCTCATGGATGACGTATCATGTGCAGTACCTATCATGTCCGTCCTTACCAGAAACACACTGATCTAATTTTTAAGGGAATTTTATTTACAAGACCTATACACACTTTATTTACAAGACCTATACACACTGGGGCTACCTGTTTAAATATAAACATACATGAATGTGTTCTCCTTAAATCCATTTGACTAATGAGAAGTCATTTTTCCCAGAATATGATTTAACTTTCCTGATCTAAAACACAGACTTAATCATCCTTCTTTCTCCTAAAGTCTACTGTATTGAGAAATGCTGTAATTCACTCACCTGATATGGTTTTTCATAATATCTTGTTAATCTGTATCTATTAAACAGGCCTTCCTTTCCCATGATCCTGAAATATAAGATTAATTATGCATCCCTAAATCAATTTTTTTGCTTTATTACTGATGTGGTAATAAATGACCACATGCCAGTGAGCTGTGTTTAAGGCTAATTACAAACATAACAAGGGGTGAACCTAAGTAACATATCATATGATGCTGTCTCTTTAACTTTCAATCTTGGAAGGTGGGGCGAATGTCCCCTGGGGTGCCAATAGCACTTCACCCCCTTATGTCAATACCTTCGCTAAACACTACATAATCAAAGCAGAAAAGAAATAATAATTACTCTACGTCAAAACTACAATAAATAATGGAGAATTTAAAGCATGATACTAACACATCCTGTAATCGCTGGAAGAGAAATTAACAGGCGTTCAATTAGCCGCTAATGATAATTACCTGTTGATGACTCTCATCCCTTCCTCGATGTTATTGTTCTTCACCAACACCGTCCTGGCCACAAACTGGGTATATTTGTGCATGATGAGGGCCTTTTTCTTCCTTAACTCTTTCACACCTATTCCCTCACAGACATAAATGTAAATATAACATAGAAGGGAAACTTGATGTCTCTGATCACTAACGCCAGCCGCTGGTGCTGCCATCTGGCTACTGTAGGATCATAGAAAATGGACCTTGAATTTATGGGGACACTTCTGAATAGTGAGAATTTTCTCTTACATATATATATATAGAGTGGTTACTGGGTAGATTCTATATGTGACTCGTGTTCTATGTGAAGTAAAGATACAGTATGGAATGAAAGCAATTTTCACACATTCGTTAAATAGAATTCTGAAGGATGACACGGAAAATCAAAAGACATTTTCCATTATTTCTAGTTCCTTATATCTACTGGGCATTACGAACAAGATTATTGATAGTCACATTTGGTGTGCTGTTCCCATTTTCACAAAGTGTATTCCTTTCTAACTCGGTGCCTCGGTGGCTTGGATCCAAACTCACCAATTAAGAAAATTCATACATGTCAGTCATATTTACCTACCTTTATACATTACCATACACCCTGTATGTTACTCCTGACGAAATACTATGATTCCTTCTTCTCAAAATAGAAGAAGAACATTTTTTCTGTCTCAGGCTCTTCCTGAAGACATATTCCCAATTATGCAAATAATTGAAAACGACTTATGATTCATTTCACATAAACCGTGGTCGGTGGCTACCTACCATCTACCAGAAAGAGATACGAGTTGTAAGTCAGCAACAAATATGAAGATTTCAAGGCATTTTACATTAAATATCACTACTGATGTTGTTCATAAAGATGATTTTTACTGTGGAAATGAAAACATGTTTTGTTAAGGTAGTTCGAAAGGAGTGGAAAAGGCTGCCCTCTTTCCTCAACTGTGTCCTGGGGTCCATGTAATGTCCAATATACGCCCCTTCTTTAAAGATATCAACTCCATTTGCACTTCACACCTTCCTTTGCAAGGTTTACCTCCTTCCAAGACAATATCTTATCTTCTCACACGTCCATCGACACTATCTTACCCTTCTATCGTTTACCCTCTTCTTCAAACTCTCGTACCTTTCCTCTGGCCTTTTGGCTTCCCCTTGTACACCTCCTAGTCATACGCACTACCTCCATCAACCTACCATCAACTTTCTTATCCAACCATTCAACACGTTTTCTCATACGTCCGCACCCCCATGCACAATTCTCCCACGTATGAGAACACTGTTTCTCTATTTACCCGCCACTATCCTTGTTCCATTTACTTTCACCTTCTGACATTCTTCATTTCAGTCTCTCGTGGTACCTTCGAACTCCGCTGTCACTTCGAAGCTTTCTCGCATCAACAGAAAATCCACACCAAGGGGGACATTCTCTTCTTTGTATACGACAATCGTTCCTTCCTTATACATACGAAATTAAAGTAGATATGAGATCATAACAGGGCGTCTTAATGTTGTATGCGTCGAGCCCAATTCATACAGCTGTAGAAGTTGTCTGCAGAGACATCTATCGTCACGTTCTCGAAGCCAAGAGATAGACACGGCCCCAGCCTTCAAAAAATATATTGTAACCCCACACTAGCCAGACACACACTCAAAATTATTCCACATCTCATAAATTGTGAGTGGAGACAAGACTGTTTTTTTTTGGTGGGGAATAAATATCTTTCTCGTATGTCTCAAAAGTGTTTTATGATATTAATTAAGGTCATCTCTCACCCCCCCCCTCCCCTGGTGTGAGGTCATCACCCCCTGGTGTGAGGTCCTCACCCCCTGGTGTGAGGTCATCACCCCCTGGTGTGAGG
>JAUTXX010374052.1:0-13255 GCA_032273605.1 Panulirus laevicauda | reverse complement strand
ATACGGATTCCATCCACCCAAGTGATTTTGATTGTCATTCTCACTTGCATTAAATTATTAGTGTCCCTAAGTTAATATCTCGAAGAAAGACAACGTGATTGTTAATGAATCTCTTCACTTAAGGCCTTAAACTTCCATCAACATTACTCTTATACACTTATGTCAAAAGCATGACACGGTAGGATCGTCCACGACGGAATTCGAGTATATTTTCTCGGGATTACTTTACATAGTGGGCTGAAAATGCATCAAAGGACTCATGAACTAGTTAAGATGTCTTTCTCTTACGAAGGAATTGACCATAATTTGGGTTTACATGTATGTAACTTTTTAAAATCAATCATCGAAGATGAACGTGAAACAAAGAAATAGACAAAAAAAATGGAAATTGGCTTTATTGTAGTTCATTTCATCTAACATTATCATATCATGCAAAAATGATCCCATATATATTTCTCCACAAACTGCATCAAACAACAACAGACCACAGGATGTTAAAGAGGCTATTTGTAAGAATGGAAGATACCAGGACGTCACTGATTAGTGTGGTAGGAGTTGAAAGACGGCTTACAGATTTTACAAGGAGGAAGACCTTATGTACACTCCTCGTATAGCTGAGGAAGTGCAAATAATGTGACGTGGATTCGAGGCAAGATATTTATCGTCTATGCTTCAGTGTATTTATGGTTCTGTTTTCAAATACACTGACTGGTAGATTGTTCCATATCTTTAAGAATTGTAACAAAAATCACCGCTGAAATTTGCACGTCAAAAATCAGGCATCATTTTTCTCGACTTTCGAGTTGACCAGCATTATATGCTATGTTGAATTTTATCTCAAAAGTGAATTGCCGGTGATCACTCGTACCAAACTTTTCTCCCATTTTAATATTATAAACGAGGTTCTCATTCGCAGTAGAACGCAGTCTAATATGTTGTCATCAAGAGTAATTTCTCACCAACTAATTATGACAGGGCACTACGCCGAGCGCTACTAGTCAGAGATTCTCCCAGCTTAGTTCCGGTATGTCAGAGACTTATACAATGATCGAGTCTTGTCCACTACAGATTTCAGCCAATTGATCATAAAGTCTTTCATCTACCACTCTCGTCTCTACTAGGGTTTATAAGGAATCCTGCTATTATTTTCTTTTGAAATATATCTTTGATTTCAACAAATTGGAGTTAATCTTATCAACAGCTTCAAAAATTTTCGTTCAGGATTAAGATCAGATTTTTTACGAAGAGCAAGACATCATCTTGATTTTCCCCATCCCTGTTAAACAGGGTGTACCCAGGAATCGCATATTCAGTAAGGAAATCTCTATTTATTCTGTCTAACCAAGTTTCTGAAATCCCAATCATAGTAAGATTTTCTTCCAGAACAATTGTTTCCAACTCCAATATCTTTTTTTACGAACGCACCATGCTTTAACATAAAATATTCTTATATACGAATGAAAGTTTTCGTCAGTGGTGTGCGGTGGTGGAAATGATGCTCCGTGCATATGTATTCAGTAGAGTGCTTTTCTTCTGCAACCTATGAGCACCTTTAAAGTCTGTTTCCTAGGTCTGGTTATTAGTATATGTGTTTATAATTCCTAGTTTGTGCGTGTGTAAGTGAAGCACTGGGAAATGGAAGCAAGACCGTGACCCCATTGGGAATTGACTTGTCACGCTCTAGTCCCCACCTGCCTTCTTCCTGGCACTTGAAAATTTGCCTGTACCTATCTAGGATACCCCTACCTGCTTCGATGCCAATAGGTGGCAACTGACAGATCCCATCTTCCCTACCCCAGACTACCTAAGATATGGCCTCTATCTGGACACCTTCCACTACCAGCCCTGTTCTATTCTCTTCTTTCCGAACCTGTCCAACGTGTTCCTTATACTCCTGGTCCCATCTATCCCTCCACCTCTACATGCTAGTCATGTTCCTTAACTTGATCCCTATTTTCGTACTCCCGCCTTCTAAAGTACCTAACTAATCTATGCTTATCGAAAAAAATAGCCTAATATTCTCGTCTAACACTCTTCCACAGACGGCTTTCTTTATTCCATTCAAATGGAGAACGTCCATGGCATACAAGTTTCTGTTACGAATATAATGGTCCCAGGGTACAGGAGTTGATGTCAAACCTAGGGAGAAACCCCGATACAACTGATCTAAGCTTTCCCATACTTTGTCAAGATTTCTTCCGACCTGCCACCAGCCATATTGGCAGCACCAACCTTGACTACAAAGGTCGTCTCTTCTGGAGTGGATGAGGCTATGTCGTCAAACTTTTCCAGAATGTCATCCAACTTGCAACCAGGAAAGCACAAATGTTTCCTTTCTTTACCCTTAATACAAAATTCCTAGTTCTGGTCCCTCACAAGTAAGTTCCCTACATGAATGACACTAAGATCATCCTGTACCTCATCTTGTAATACGCTAAACCTATTTTGAGTCGAAATCACCCTGGCCTGAGATTCTGAAATCCTACAATTCTTTTTAGGAGGTTGGAAGGTAGAGTTATCCTCTAACTTCGTCTTCGTCGTCACAACTCTGGTTTCATGATGTCTATCGTTGTTGTAAATAAGGATTTTTCTGCTCAATTTCAATAGAATTTGCAGCAACAAGACCCGCTTCTTTTCCCAGAGCTTTAACCTATCATCTAATTTCCCCATTTCCTCATCAATCTTGATGTCTAGAATACTCCAGTCATATATTTTTGGCAAATTAAACATGATATGAACGGATGTTCTTCCTCTTTGAAGGGAATTCCCTGGTGAAATCCCTCAAACACTTGGGGTAAAGGAAGCGGGTGAGGGAGCCATCTTCTTTGTCATTAAGCATTGGGATCACAGAAGCAATGCTAAGACACGTTCTCTCGCGAATGTGGTCAGATGGCAACTGCAAAAAAAAACAAAAAGAAAAAAAACAGGGAAACTGAAAATCTGCCTAGACGAATTACTCTCACACCCTCTGCACTAAATTCAGAGATGATTCCTACGAGATATATCACAGCATTTTATCTATAATGGTATTTTATAACAGACGCTTGAAAAGTGTCCAAACCTTGCCTTTTGCAAATAGTTCACTTATCAAGTCATATGTTATATAATCCATAGTGGCACCATTTTTCTTTTCTGGCAAGAAAAAAGAAAGAAAAAAAATTCCCACAAGATTTCGCCCCTCCATATGTCCACCTCACTTATACTTCATCACTTAATATCCTCACCCAAAAATCAATGGATCCATTCGATATTCTTAGCCATTATACTTTGTTTCTTTGATTTTGAATTTCACTCATCTGTAGATATTCTAGTTTTCCCTGCATTTCTAACTTCAGTAGCTCTTTGGTACAGTGCTTTCCACTCTGATACACAAATCCTTTCGTTATGGTATTAGCTTATCATCCATATCCTTTATCTTCCCTTAACAATGAATATTTTTTGTTGTTAGTTCTCATAACACTCCTACTCTAGATCAGGAGTTTCACAAACTCCTCCTGACCGCCAAGAAATGACCGCATCGTGGACCGTCAGGTCTTCTATATGTTAATCTCTCAAATCATCAACAAAACTCTACAGCAGTAAATTCCTGGCTTTCTTCCTATGTGCTTATCTGCCTTTTTTCACTGTTTTCTAACTAAAAACAATCGATTTACTATAAATTCTGAGTCAGTCTAGACTGCAACGCATTGCAGTTTCCTGTGGAAGTTTAGAGTTCACCTCGACTGCTGCACAGGCTGTGGTTCACGTATGAATCACGTTATTACAGTGCATTTATGTACCTCGACCTAAAGCTAATGCCTTTATGAATAAAGACAGAAAGTAATGACAGATTAATTGACTCTTGGGCACCTTTTCAGCTGACGTAATTCACTGACATGTTGTGGTCAAGGTCAAAGATGAGTAAACTCACCATAACCAGGAAATATTTAACTCTGCAGGTCTATTCTAATGACTGATTCATTCACTGATACGGTGTCACCGAAGCATGCCTTATGATCAAAAGATGTAGTGTTTACGATTCTTGAACAAGAGAAGACGGTTTGAGCCAGCATTGTCATTCAGTAACCGTAACGAAGATTTAATGGTGGCACTAATGATAGAACCTGAAAATTATTGAGAGGCTAATTTTTCAACATTTATCGTCCGAGCTCTAATGGTGGATGGACGTTTTGTCTTTGTGAGCTAAAATGACATACAAAAACAAAAAACAAAGACTCTGTACGAATATATCTGTTATAGAGATTAAGTGATAACTGACATTTCAAATTGGTGAACGGTAACTTTGGAGGTGAGACTAAATTAAATATATGTATGAATTGTAAGTAGACTTATATGAAAAGATGTACTCGTATGATCAGCATTAACCTTATGATATCCAGGAGTGGTAGTTGATTTACTGTGATTTTGGTATACAAAGCTTCATCAGTAAATCCTAACTGCCATGTTCTGCGAGAGTGCGTTTAAGAAAAATATTTAGTATTTTATGTGAACGTTAAAATGAAAAGTTCAGATGGTGGTGTTTAGCATTAGATTCCCTTATACCACTTACGGTAAGGACTTGGAGTTTTTCCTCCCGTATTGTCTAAGGTAAATTGTGGACAACTAAAGATCCGGCGGGACAACAGGAGAATATACCATCACCTGATAACTTATTCTGTTACCTTCATCTTCAGACTCATGTCTCCCAATTGTTTCTACCTCCTAGTCACGAGATGTTGTGAAAGGTATTAAAAGATATATACTTCTATCGGCCACGCCTTGCTATCTACTGAACTTGCTTATCAGCATAGGCAATATTCTGGTGACGTTCATGATCAGTCTAGCGCTAAGAAAAACTAATCTAATCACCTTGTAAACCGTAAAGTGGCCACGGACAACGTCATTCATATTTTCTCCTGTTAAATCCCACTGACTGGCTGTTATGATGCCTCCTTCCTCCCTCGAACAGCTGAGCTATGTATTTCTCTTCATTCTCTTGTCCTTTCCTCTTCATATAACCTTTCTTCCTTTAAGAGTCGGGTCAACAAACACTTGCGGAGCTCTGAGTCGTTTCTAATATCATTTTCTTTAACTTTTTTCATTCCCCAGGACGACCATGTCGTTTACTATGAAAAAAGAGGTAAAAATATCACTATCTGCTTGTTCTGAGACCAGAGAAAAAAGAAAACTTTATGGTTACATTCTTGGTGTGTGTGTGTGTGTGTGTGTGTGTGTGTGTGTGTGTGTGTGTGTGTGTGTGCGTGTGTGTGTGTGTCTTTGTGTGTGTGTTTGTATGTCTGTTTGTCTCTGTTTGTGTGTGTGTGTGTGTGTGTGTGCGTGTGTGTGTGTGTGTGTGTGTGTGTGTGTGTGTGCGTGTGTGTGTGTGTCTTTGTGTGTGTGTGACAGATTGCTATTTGTAAAAGTCATTTGTGTGGTACAGGGAGAGAGCTTTGCGCTCGTGCTGTCCCATCTATTAGCCTTGTGTATACAGACCAGGTCTTTACTTCTATGTGTGTATGTATTATCCTAAACCAGGTAGCCATTTACCGACCAGCCCCAAGAGGAGGATGAACACCTGTGTTGGGTTTAGGCCAATCGCCGTGTCCAGGACTCTGGACTGCAAATAAGTAATAACTGGAATGATGATAATTCAACTCTGTCATGTTAAGTGGAGTAATAATGGATACATGAGCATTCACTGGTAGGTTTTCTGCATATACTAAGCTTAAACTTGTTTCCACCCATATGGATCATGCAATCTAAAATTGGTATCATACCATTATTTTCATTTTCTACACTAAAATTGATGGAAGGTACTAGATTGTTAAGTAAAGGGAAAAATGTTTGCAAATTTTCATTTGTTAACCAAACACAAAGAACATCATCTACATTCCTAAACCAAATTGCATTAGAAGGTAAGATATCCTTTAGTAACTTTGTTTCAAAGAACTCCATGTAAAGGTTGCTTAATACAGGTGAAAGATGGTTACCCATTGCCATTCCAGAATTTTGAGAATAATACTGTCCATCAAATTGAAATACAGTCTTTTATACACAATTTTATCAGCTCAATAAAAACAGATTTTGAAACATGTAAATGAATATCATCCAAAATATCAAATGAATATTCTAAGAAGTCATCAACTGGAACTTTTGTGAACAGAAATGAAACATTAAAGCTAACCAGTTTGAAATCAAAATTAACACTGATATCATTAAGCTTGTTAACTAAATCTACATTGTTCATGATGTTAGAATTTGATATACTCACTAATGGGCTTAATAAGGAAACTAACCATTTTGACAATTTATATGTTATGGAGCCCACTGAACCCACCATAGGCCTTGCTGGAAAATTTTGTTTATGTGTTTTGATAAGTCCATACATATATGGCAATAAAGGGGACAAAGATGACAAACTTTTGACAAGAGAGCCGTTCCCTTTCAACAACAACTTCAGTTCTTTATTGAAATGAGGATTAATTGCTTCTACGGAAATCTTACTGAGTTTAAATCATATTGTGTCATCCCTTACAAGATCATTCATTTTAGATAAACAATTACATTTTTCCATTACCACAACTGTGTTAGCTCTATCTGCTTTAGCAATATGTGTATCACTGTCTTTTCTTAAAGTGTTAATAGCTCTTATAAACCTTCTAGGGTAATTAGGATCCACTGGTTTTGACAAACTGGCAAACACTAAACATTTACAGATGTTAATTTTATCATTGGATAAAATACTGTACTTCTTCAAATTACAAAAAAGAATTTGTGACATCAACACAGTTGGCTTCCCTATTAGAGCATACAAAACTTAATCTGTAGCCTAGAGCACACAATCCTGTCCAATAAACAGACAACATAAACACCCTTGAAATACAATCCTTAACGATAAAACATCACAGCACTAACTTAAACATAATCAACATCTACATACCTCCTCTTTCAAATTCCCTTCCATGTGTATTCTCCAACTGTAAAATCTGACCAGCACAGCTAACAATGATATCTGCGAAGAAAATTTCAGTGCCTATCATTCTTCAACATTCTGACCTAAGATCCCCAAGTTGAACTATTCGTAAACCAAATGCAACCTGTTATGATCCTAAACCCACACAATCAACCAACTGGACTCCCGACCCATCACCTTAAGCAGCCGACCTTACACACACACAGACCGCCTGGAGAACGTTACGTGAACACGAACTGTCCATCCTCTGACCATCTTCCCATCGTGATAATAACACAATCATCAAAAATTCAAACACATACCACAAGAAAGCCAGCCTTCACACAAAGCACAGAAACAAAGGTCAAAACTTCAATATACGAATGCGACTTCGCTTTCCTAGATCTTGCAGTCTCATATTTCATTAACATCAACAAAGGTAGCGAAAACCACACACCGCAAAGGCAAAGAAAGAAATACAAGCCGAACCTCTCCCTACACGCTACACATAAGATAATGATACCAGACAAAACCATTCATCATCAACAGAAATCAGATAACAAATATTAACAAACTTCAACGAACTTTGAATAACACCATCATTATCCGAATCATTAAAAGGCAGTCCTGAAAACAGGCGCTCACTCCCTAACACAATGAGCCACAACACCCACAGCAACTATTTCTGGCATACGTTCAAGAAGAACCTCTCTTACCGGACCAGTCCAGCCTCCACTCATGAAGCACTCATGACCCGGATCAGCGACACAGCTTCTACCAAAGAACACACAGACACACTCATGAAACCCTACCTAAAATTCAGCCATAACTCAAGTTCACAACTGAACAGGAAAGTCATGAGCACCTACACAAAATCCATCCAGAATCAACTGCCGGCAGACCCTTCATCCTCACTGAAACAAGCAATGCAATTAAAACTTTAAAGAGCTCTCCTGCTGTCGGCCCTGACTACATATCAAATTCTCGCAATGGAACAACCAGAGAATAAATTGTGGATCTGAGAACAGAGAGAAAAAGTGAAGGCAAAGGAAGAAACTTCAGACAGCAAGGAGTTGTGCCATATCTTCTAAAATGCTTTGGGAATGCCGTGGCTACGGCAAAAGTTTCATCAAAATTCCTGAGAGAGGGAGACCAGTGGTGAGTCACATAGGACAGATCACTGGTAAACCTAGCTCTACGAAATCCATACTGGTGATGTGAAAGAAGGGAATGGGATTTTAAGCGTTTGAGAAAGTGAGTTAAGGAGAGTTTCAAAGACTTTTGGGACTGCAGAAGCGAGAGGATGGAGTGATATTTTGGGATGGTTAGAGCAGTCCCCTCTCTGAAGGATAGGCTGACCCAAGGCGTGCTTTCAAGCGGAAGGGGGGAGGGGGGGCTCGATAAAGAGAGGAAATAGCAAACAAGGACTGGTGCTAGCTCGAGGAACACCCTAAGATCATGAGGAGGAATGCCATATGAACCATTCGCCTTGTCAACCTGGAGTTGGGAAAGTACCTGGAAGACCCTGCACGAGGAGAGTACATGAGATGGTGTAAGCTCAGTGCGAGGAGATAGGGTAGAGGATTAGAATCTGACTTATGCAAATGTCAGTTAGAGAAAAAATGAAATAAGGGAGGATTTATAAGTTGGAGAGTCAGCAATAGATTGATCAGGTCGAGAGGAGAAGGAGAGGTTAATTACAGATGTTGTTGGAGGTGCTTTTAGCGAGGGATCAAAAAGATTTGTTAGCAGAAGTCAAGACAGCAAACTTTCCTTTTATGAAAGTGCTCATGGCTTTCCAAAGAACAGCTTTAAATTATTCCGAACGGATATGAAAGCAGAATGGCTTTATGGAGTAGGAAGGTTTCATAGTCTGGCATGGACCATTCCTAATGCGACAGGTAACAGAGGCGTCCCAACTATAGGAGCAGTACCAATCCTAGGGATAGTCAATAAAGAAGGAGAACTAAGATAACCACAAAGCTCCCCCATAGTGTCAAAGTTGGCGTATCAAGGGCGGATAGAAGATGAGCGTGTCCAATTAGAAGTTATAGAAATGATATTGTGGTCAGAGAACCCCAGGGGTATGGAAATGGCGTATGAATACTGGGAAGGTTCGGAAGTAAAATCGAGGTCGTGTTAGAGGTGTGGTTGTGAAGGTCTGGAACACAGGTAGGGCGTTTGATTATTTTTTCCAGATCATTAAGAAGAGAAAAAGGAAAGGTCTTGGCTCCACCAGAATCGTTCTTGTTTGCGCCTAACCAATCCTTGTGGTGTACACTGAAATCCCCAGCACAGAGGATCTCGGCGCATGGATGAAAGGAGAGCTGAGCTTCCTGGCAAGAATTCACACAGTCGAAGAGTTGTACATAGTTGGAGGAAATGGGTTGGGTTGGGGTGGGGTGGGGTGGGGTGGGGTGGGGTGGGGTGTGTTGGGTTGGGGGATAACCGAAATACAAAATCAATGTAACAAAAGGTAAAGAGATTTTTGAGCCAGATGGCATCAAAAATAGGAGACTCGAGATCCACAAGGCAAGTTATTTTGTACTAATAGCGGCAAAAAATCCACCCTTAGACCTGAAACTATGATAAACACAATGTTTACTCTTTTTCTTTTACTTGTTTTTTCACCTGAATAGGGCATGTTTTGTCTGTGTCGTGTCTGTCGCTAAAAAGAGAATTATTGTTCACACTGATTAGGTGGAACACCCACACCATGGGAGAAACTATGCCTGATGAGACACACACGATCAAATCATTCATGCAGGAGGATACACAAGAAATTGTAGTTTCCATTATACTCATTAAATAATTTCACATTATGTAATAGGTAAACGAGAATACACAAATAAAATAAAATTCTTGCAGGTACATTTGATGTGAGTACAATGACATAAAGTCTACAAACCTCCGGGGTCAGATTCCTTTCAACTTCAGCAAATATCCCAAAACCAGTGAACAACTGTCGAGGGCATCCAGGGCTGGGAGGAGGAAGTGGAACGAGGAAGTGGGAGGAGGAAGTGGGAGGAGGAAGAACGTCTCAAGCCAACTCACCAAATTAGGGAAAACAAATTCCAAAGAATTACTTCGTCATATCACTGAAACCCCCTAAAAAACTTCCTTCCACACAATCCAGTCCCTACAAAACCCCTTAACTCGTAGCCTGTCTTCACACATATATAAACATTTATACCGTCTTCTCCACACACCTATTTAGTCGCTTCCACACGCCTATATAGTAAGCTGCCTCCAAACACTTATACAGTCGTTTACTTTATACTACTATAGTGTCTCCCCCATCCACAGACCTACACACGATACCCAATCCCTAGTCAGACTTTTTTGCACCCTATATCCTCTTTTGCGGCAACACCCACAGGATGGTTAGGGGTGCACAGTAAATGAGCCGCGCTTGCAGCAAAAGAAATGAAAATCAACAATGAGACCCGTTCAGCAACACACCACTGGCCAACACCCTCACCGTCTCCTAACTTCACCTACCCTCGCAATCCCCCCCACCCACCCCCCAGCCCACCATTCAGTGCCCCAACCTAAATTCCCGTTTTCCTTTGATATGTATCCTCCGCCAAAACCCCGTATGCCTCTTACACAACCCCAATATACCTATTTATACGTTTTGGCAATAAAGCCACACAGAAAATCAGTACATGTCAGCTCAGATAACCTCCAGATAACATCAATGACGCCCAGAGGTGAAAATTATCTCCCTCGAAACATCTACATAAAATAATCGAAACTCCTAATGGTATGGTCTACTAGCTTGGTGTCGTTTGCAGACGATCGTCCTTAACACAAACGGGGATACGATACACTTATTCTTTAATCCAGACAGTCACCAGAATTATCTATCTAACCCAATACACCAGTTAAGATGCAGCACAGGAAGTACCCCACTAGCATGACGCAGCCGTAGGGAAGCGGCGGGGGACTAGGCGTTGCTCCAACGTTCATTCCCCTTCCAGCGGGCGGGTGTACGTGTCCGTGCCTACGTCTGAAACGTGATCACGCACCTGTGTTGGATCACAACTTTGGGGTTAATATTGGTTCTTGACAGTACATAGTGCGCGCGTGCGCCTGTATACAGTAACGTCTTATGGAAGGCGTAAGTTGGTGAGCAGGAGGATATTCGTGCTGCTAGGGTTGTGCGAGTGCTGCCCTGGGCATCCTCGATGTGGCTGACACGTGGAGCTCCATGCAGCAATTGTGTCCCCTAAAGAGCAGCATAATTTTGGAAGTGAAATAAGAATGGTTAGAAATACTGTTTGAAAAATATAAACATTTGTATTCATTTTCTTCACCAAAAGTGGAATTTCCTTCAAGTTATGAGCTACGTTAAGACACGGGTTAAACCTTGTTTTATGGCAGATAAGAGACAAAGTATAAACTAGAGTTATGGGTCTTATGTCACTCTGTTCTTTAGATGTATGTGGGAAACATGTGAAGTATCAGTTATACAGAGTAATGTGCTTAACCTGACCCTCAGAAGTATCTTCCCTACACCAGAGTCTGAAAGACGGATAGACATCAGGAAAAACAATCCTTCTGTATTCACCATGCCAAGCAAACACAAAAAAGTAGAACTGATGTAGGTAAAAATAAAAGAAGAATATGAGAGTAGAGAGAAGTGTGAAGGGAAAGATAAGGCTGGACAAAGTTGTGTAAGAAAGGATGCAGAAAAAGTAGAAGAGACCGAGGTTGTGTAACAACTTATCTAGCAATGTTTACTTAGTTTATTACCAGAGCTGACTGAAATATTTCCTTACCTTACGATGGTTTCGCACTACCCCCACAACTCTGTGTGTAACATTATCTTACGAGAGGTTCGGCGATCTTCGGCCTCCACGGATCTGTTTGTGACTTTACCTAATTACGTACATTACAATGGTTTCGGAGCTCTCCTGACCAACAGCTCAGTTTGGGAACTTGGTTACCTTATGTATACCTTAAGATGATTTCGAAGATCTACCCTCACAGCTGGGTTTGGCTCCTCACCTTAACTAATGTATACCTTACGATGATTTGAGAGATCTTCTAACTCCATAAATGAGTTTGAGACCAAGCTGTGACGTAATAGCAAGGAAGAGGAGGGTAAACATGATACGGGAACAGAGAAGAGGAGCAGGAGGCACTTGGAAGATAAAGAGGAGGTAAATGGGTAAGGACGAGGATCAGATGGAAGGGAAAAAGAGAAAGGGAGTAGAAGAATGTAGAAACAATGGATACAAGAAATAAAAGAAGATTAAATTTGGAGATGAATGGAAGTGGAAAGAAAGAAAAAAGTTGCAGTAAAGGAAAAATGAAGAAGGAAAAGTAAGAGGAAGAATAAAAGGGAGGAGAAGAAGGAGGAGGAGGAGAAAGGAAGAGAGAGAAGAGAAAGGTATCACGGAGTGGATGACAGCCGAGCGAACAGTAGCAGCAGCCGTCGTCAAGGCCTGCGTTATGTAGCAGAAGCTCTCCATTCACTCACTCTAGCCAGCCCCGGATCTGTGAGGCCCGTGATACTAACATATAATGGTGCTTTTCTGGGGTTTATGTTTATGGTAAATATTTTGATACGCTTCTAAAATTTGGCTGCTATGATGTCTGTTCACAGTGTGCTGTTATAGCAAATTCGGCTGTTATGATGTCTGTTTATAATTTGTTATAGCAAACATTTTGATAACATACAGCGACCTATGTGTGAAGTATATCTCTGACATTTTGAAACTAGCTATATAATTAACACATTAATGATGTCTTAATTCTGACCTTAAACCCTACAAAATTACCTGGAGAATAAGGAGGTTATCCGATGGCAGTAGTTTGGAAGGTAGAATAGAAATTCAGAGCGATTGCTGGAGGGACGACCACCTGTTCTGCGTGGTTTACTGAGGCTTGGTAGCCTCTTCACTGTCGGCCTTCACATGTTAATAAAATACAGCAAGTACTGCCGCCTGAACACGACAACTATAAATAAAATAGTAACAATGAATGTCTGACCAATTACATGCATCACTTTCATATATAAACCAGAAATCGCAGTCTAATATATAATGTTTTTCACAATTTAAATTTCTGGCGAAATCGTGAGATATTCTGTAGATGGACTGGCACGTAAAATCGGAATGACATGAAACTAGGAAAAAGCTTTCATTCACCCTCTCAGGGCACAAGAAGTTACAGGGGATCTCCTGGAATAATGGTTGGTATTAGTTACAGGGGATCTCCTGGAATAATGGTTGGTATTAGTTACAGGGGATCTCCTGGAATAATGGTTGGTATTAGTTACAGGGGATCTCCTGGAATAATGGTTGGTATTAGTTA